>JAIQCU010000293.1:0-60934 GCA_022114935.1 Leptestheria dahalacensis | reverse complement strand
AACTGACATAAGGGAATAAAGGCTAGATAGATGGCTGTGTAGAAAGATGTAGATTAAACAGACGGATATAAAGATAGACACATGGATAGAGAGATGTTGTTCGACTCGGTTCTGCACTGAGATTCATTCTTAGCCAATGATAACGAATCTCAAGGCGGGAATCATTGTGAGTCATTTCGTGAGTCATTTGAAGATCGAAACTCCGGTGGTGACTGTCGCCTATAAGGTCGACGCGAAACTCTTGTGTGGCCGTCATATTGGCGAATGATTTATTGCTTTTCTAGTCCATAAATCGGCCAGGTATTGATCTCTGAGGAGAACATGAACCGAGCAACCCAAGAGGAGCCAGAAACCCGGGGAAAAATGAAACCGAAAAAAGGTGTCCCTTCGCACGCTATAGGGTCTGCAACTCAGTTTTTAGCACACTGTCGAATTTACTTAAAATCTGGATAATATCAATTTTTAGTAAGTATTTAAAATTATTAACTAATGTCTAATAGAATAATTAATATGAGATTATTAATATTAAATCGATATTTATATATATTATAATTAATAATATATAATGTGTTATATAATATAATTATACAACACCCTGCGAATTAAATAGTCAGTTGTAAAATAATTTATATTAACTATTATATGATACTTGTGCAGTTACTATCAATACTGCTATAATAATTAATGTAAATGTAGAGTACAGCGTTTTTCTTGAACTGTAACTTGAATAAATTTCTTGTTGGTTTTTGAAAATGCGAGATAATATCAGTACATGGAAGTTGAATAGCAAATTTTAAGATAATTTATATTAATTTATATATTGTATTTGTGTAGATTCAAATCATATTGTTATGGTCAATAAAGTACGGCATACTAGATCAATGTACATATAGTTGACGGATTCAGTTAGTTCCTGTTTGAATGTACGAACCTGTAGGAGTCTACTGGGAATCTTTCGTGAATCTTGATCTGGATCTATAGCTGTTTGCAATGGCTAACTAAAAATGAACCCCTGCTAATCGTGTGATCGAAATCATTCTCGTTATTACGCCCAGATTTCGGGCACTGAATGTAAAGTACGATTTAAAAAAGCATCAAATCAGCCATTCGTTACGCCCAGATTTCGGGCAGTTGATTTAATATATGATTTTTGATGTAAAAGTCATTGGAAATCGATAAAAAGATTTTCAGCGTGTGTCAAGCGGTGATTAAACACTTGACGTGGACCATGCGGATTGAAGGGCGGGAGAGAAAGGGGGGGGTCAAAGGTTAGAGTCACTGTGAAGAGGGGCCGGGAGACCGGGGGGGGGGGTTAAACAATAGCCGTGGGTTTCGTGTTGGCTTCTCCGCTTTCAGTTGTGTATGATGTGTTGTGTTGTGTTGCCCGGATTTCCCTTTGAAATTAATTCGGTGCAAGTTGACGCCCGTTTGGAGATTCTCTTGTTTACCATAGCAGCAGCCGAGGGAAGAGGGATACTGAATTCCCCGGTCAAATGAAAACCTTAACGTTTTGAATGACGGGGAATATGGTACAATCTTAATCTTCAGAATTTTAGTATAGGAAAACTAACAAACCTTTTCCCATGAAACTTTCCCAGTATGTTAAGTACTATGAAATCTACACGTGGTAATTTTTGGGCTGCTATGTCTTGATAACTGTGGAAGTTATGAAAGCAATAAGTTCTTGCTGGAGGAAAGTTGATTGGTTGTTGCTCCCATAGTTTCAGAGTTAGAGCAACCCGAAAAATACCTCGTCTAGACCTAGTCGTACTTAATACATTTGTGAAGTTTCGGTAAAATCGGTTCGTTAGTTTTGCCAGAATAAAATCCTAAAAGTTGCAAGACTTTACACTGTTGGAGGAAGTCGAAATGGGTTTATATGAAGGTGATTTAGTGGTTTTTTGAATTGTTATTTTGAGATTCATAAGTTTGGAAGGTGAACGAGGTATAAGTGTAAAGTTTGATGCGTTATTTGAGGTTTTCTGTTGAGCCAATGTATCTATCTATCTGGCTGTCTATCTATCTATCCATTTATGTGTTTATCTATCTTTTATCATTTATTTTATCTATCGACCAGCCTATCTGTCTGTCAAGACATCTCCCCATCTGTTGCTATATTTAGCTACCCGTCCAGATACCTGAATCTGTCTATCTATCCTGCGCTACCCAGCTATCTACGTGTATCTATCTGTCCATCTGTGTATCTATCTATCTGTAACTGTCTGTCGTTCGATCTGATTATATATCTACCCGTCTAACTAACTATCTCTTTTAACTATTTGTCCGTCTAGATAACTATCCATCTATGCCTATCATTCAACCTAACAAACTATGTACCCGTTTATCTCTGTTTATCTAGCTGTGTAGTTATCGCTACCTTTGTCTGTATAGTTATCTAACTGTCAACCTATCTATCCACCTATCGATCCTTCTCTCGAACTATTTACCGTTGTCTATCTAACAACCAACCACTTATCTATCTATCTAGCTTCTTCTATAAAACTATTTACCTTTATCTATCTATCAATCAACTATCTATCTGTGTACCTTTGTCTATATCTATCAATCAACGATCTATCTGTCTATCCACCTATCGATCCTTCTATCGAACTATTTTCCTTTGTCTATCTATCAATCAACTGTCTTGCTATCTACCCATCTCTCCGCCTGTCTCGAGTATCTTGCTAGCTCTCGGGGTCATTCCACTATAGATTCCACCTCTGAAGCCGATGGAGAAACAGTTACGACTGGAACCTGCTGGCATGTCGGCAGCTTATTATACATAAATTTCCCGTGTTCTGGTTTCTATGGCAACAGGAATTCCACTCGGTTCCACCAAATTCCACTATCGAAATTGATAGGATAGGTAATAGATATAGCTAGGATATAGTGTTTGAAGAAGGTGGAAGTTCCACAGATTCCACTTACCGATGGCAATTCCACTTAACTTGCATCCAAAGACTATAGACTATAATTGAGTGGTAATTGATGGATTTCTTTGCTGAAAATCTCAGAATGATTCTTAGATCTAGGAGAATCCTATAATGTTTCAAATAGGGACACAACAGTATCGACTTGTCAAGTGCGGTATCGAAAAAATAAAAATTATAAGAGCATGGAAGGATAGGGGAGACCTTTGATGTAATTTATGGTGGGAACGTGTCGGGCAATAAAACTTCACGAGTGCGATTCTTTTAAATAATAATCTCTGGCTTTCTTCTGCAAAGGTTCTCCCCTTCCCCCACTGACACTAAAAGCCACTTTTCTTCACCATGAAATGCACAGCGTTTTAAAATTCCCGCACTTTGACCCTCAAATGAGAATAAAAAGAAAAACGGAATAAAAAAATTGGAGCAGTTCAGCCGTCTTCATATAATAATNGGGAACGTGTCGGGCAATAAAACTTCACGAGTGCGATTCTTTTAAATAATAATCTCTGGCTTTCTTCTGCAAAGGTTCTCCCCTCCCCCTCCCCCCGCTGACACTAAAAGCCACTTTTCTTCACCATGAAATGCACAGCGTTTTAAGATTCCCGCAATTTGACCTTCAAATTAGAAAAAAAGAGAAAGGATAAAAAAAAATTGGAGCAGTTCAGCCGTTTTCATATTATAATTAAGATTCAAGATGTAAATAAATATAATATCATAAATAATAAGATTACACAATATCTAACAATGAAAAAATAGAAATATTGATTGAAATCAGATTGTTGCAGTATATGATCATAAGACGATGCTTTAAGTTAATGATATTCTACATTGAAATATAATTAGATTTAATTTACCGGTTTTTAGGGAATGTGTCACATTTTCAAAAGGCTATATTTAAGAACGGAGGGGGAGAACAAGGAGAAATACGAGTTGCTTTTTTGATTTATTAATACGAGACGGAGAGAGAAAGAGAGGGTGAAAAGTGCACGGAAACGGATTCCTTTCACACCCTTCAGAGTTTTTACCCCCGGTATCTTGCACGTGGGGGTGAATAACTCACTCCCATTTTTTTAAAAAAAGGTATACGAATAGACAGACAAATAGATAGATGGATAGATAGATAGAGAGATAGATAGCTATGATCGGTAAATGGTTGTATATTTAAATAGATCGATGGACAGATAGAAACAGGTCGATGATAGGTATAATAGCTTGGGTAGATGGACGGATGGATGGATGGATGGATGGATGGATAGACACTGCAGAGGGATAGAGTTAGGTATCTGAAATAGACAGATCGGTAGATAGTTGGAACAGATAAACCGATATGTCGCATAATTAGATCGACGCCGCATAAATAGATAGACTGATATAACTAGAATAACAGACAGAAGTAGGTAGTTAGTTGGATAGATAGATCGTATTGATCGTCAGATAGTTGAACAGATAAACAGATAGATGGACTGATAGATATAACCAGGCTAATGTAAACAGAAGTAGATAACTAGTTGAATAGATAGATAGTTGTATGGTCATCAGAAAGTTGAACAGACAAACAGATGGGTTGGATAAATAGACAGACACGTAGATAAACAGATCTGATATAGGCTGTCTATCTATCTATCTTTCTATCTACCTGTCTTTCTGTTTGTCTATCTCTTTATCTGTCGGCTTAATTTGTATCGAGGTTAATGGAATTCATTTGAAAATGTTTATCTATTTGTCTCTCAAGATGTTGAGAGATAAAAAAATTTGGAAGAAGTGAAGTGTTGATGAATGGTTCTCGAGAAAGAGCGAAGAGGTCGAAAGGTCGGCCAAGTCCCTGAGGTCATCATATTTATACACTGCAGGGCTGCGTTGAGAACATCCGTCTTGTTCAGTTTATCAGATTTTAATTTCAACTTTTTCCTACAGCCTCGTTACACGAGATAAAAAAAAACTCAAATACAAGCTGGAAATTAATTAATTTTTTCCATCTTCTTGGGTGAAAATTAAAAAAAGATTGAATTAAAATCAGTCGAGAATTCATCTTTGGAATAATTGAATATTCGAGGAAAAAATATTCAATTTAAAATCGACTTTGAAATTAAAGTTGTAATTTTTTTATTATTCGGTTAATTAACAACGAGGATGATTATAAAATGAATAAGTTAAATTATGCTATACATGCATCCGTTTGCAGTTTTAATAGGGTCAAAGGTCATCCTGGTATGTTAGTCAGCGTCTGCGCATCTCATCATTCCGTACATGTGACGAGATTGCAAACAGTATTTCTTGACCTCTGACCATCTGTGACCTTTTCTCGTTTTTTATTGTTTATAAATTCAGATTTAAATCTTCATGCACATGTTCTTGAAGGGGATTGGCTAATTGCTAATTAATGGCGACCAATAGGAATGTCTTGGTTGAAAATGTTAACTTATAATTAATTTTGATGATTGTGATGTAGAATTTTTATATAGAGGAATTTGATGGAATCGTGTTGGTATATGTGCGACTTGAACTGTTGTTGCACTGCCAGCGCGCGGCATTTCCTATTGGAACAAACGAGGAGGGACAGTTTTCAATAAAGCGCGGCAGCCCGGCCGGAAGTGTTTGTTGACAGTCCGGCGCTGCTCGAACCGCAGCCGGAATTATTAAAGATACGGGGCGCCGGAAGAAACGGAACATTGCCGGATGCGAATTTCCCCGCCCCGGGGGTCTTCCAATGATTGCGTCCATTGGCGAGGCGAAGAGATGTATAGTTGAATAGTTTAAGGAATGAGGGACGGAAGGGATAGATGGATGGAATTGGGTGTGTTGTACAAGGAAGTGTGGAATCGATATAGCTAGATATTTGGGTTAAATAGTTAAGTTGGGCAGTTAGATAGTTGGGTAGGTAGATAGATAGATTGATAGATAGTTAGTTAGATAGATAGATGCATCAATAGGTACACAGATGGATAGTTGTACGTGGTTGTACAAGGAAGTTTGAGATAGATAGCTAGATAGTTGGTTGAATGGTTAAGCTGGGCAGTTAGATAGATGGGTAGGTAGGTAGGCAAGTAATTAGATAATTAGATAGTTAGATAGTTTGATAGATAGATAGATAGGTAAGTAGATAGTTAGATATAGGATAGACCGATACATAGACAGGTACGTAGACAGATAGACAGAGAGATAGATAGATAGATAGCAGGTAGATAGATGCATAGAAAGATAGTTAGTTAGATAGGTTAATAGGTAGGTAGGTTGATAGAAAGAAAAATAGATAGATAGAAATTGATTGATTGATTGATTGATTGATTGGTTTGTTAGATACGTGGTAAAGTTATGGATAGATGGCTCAATCCCGATTTACATGACACTCTTCAACTAGCAATTGGTTAGAGATTCACTGATATTGATATGGATTCCTTGTGTTGAGATTCGTAAAGATTCATAGAGAATTACAAGGATTCAGTTCGGAGCTTCAAAATGATGCAGAGAGGCTCGTAAGTTGGGATTCGTGTGTCAAGATTCAAGAAGATTCATAGAGATTGGCAGGATTCCACCACATTGAGATTCATAAAGATTCATAGAGACTTGTAAGGATTCATTGTGTTAAGATTCACGAGGATTCATAGATATTAACAGGATTCCATTACGTTGAGTTTCATAAAGTTTCATAGAAATTGACAGTATTTCTTCGTGCCGAGACTTGTAAAGATTCATAGGGATTCAACGTTAAGATTCACATGATTCATAGAAATTCACAAAGGATTCAGTGTTGAGATTCAAAAAGACTCAAGGGGGGGCTCACAAAGATTCATAAAATTCATAAAGACTCATGTGGATTCACTGTGTTAAGATTCATGAGGATTTCATAATAAGCTCAAAGTTTTACCTGAGTAAATCCCTAGAAATCCCCAAACAGAAACTATTCACTTAGCCTCGCTTCTTCAAGAAAATCGTCCGTTTAAGAGACACGATCCCAGCAATGTTCATAAAGACATCACGGAGGCAAATCCCGGCCTGGGATCTTAATGGATTTCGATATGGACACGATGGGAAGCGTCTCTATATATACGCACTCTCCACTATGGTGTTCACCTTATCGCATCGATTCATCTTAAGCTGCAATGTAGTTCAATCGATTCAATTTATTTACTTTAAAAATTTTAAGCCTTAAAATCTTCACGTGTTTTTAAAATATACAGAAATATTACTGATATAATATTTGATATGAACTATTATCATTATATTTAAATCTTGTTAATAAAATTGATAAATAATTAACTGATTTATATATGAAATTACCTATTAATTACTAATTAAAATGTCTCCATTCAAATTTAATAAATATGTAAAATAACAAAAAAATGGAAGGAATCGCGCAGGATATGAAAAAAAAAATTTTGTTGCTGCTGCTGCTGCAGCGCTGGGGAAAAGGGAAATGGCTTAAGCTGCGGGAAACCATATAATTCAGCAAGGATCTCTGGCTAGATTGAAAGGGATCCTTGAAGGCAATAACATCTTGATCCCGCGCGGTGCTCGTGTGATATTTCTCTGGTCCAGAAGGAGGAAAACAACGGTCTTAAGGGACCCCTTTTTTGGGGGGATTCATATATGGATTCTTTTGAGAATCATTCTTGTGATTCCTTATGTCCTACTCGTCAAATCCGCCATCTTTCTTTGATCTTGAATGCAGGTTTCGCGCGGGATTACGAATCATTCTAGATGATCTGCCCTTGATTGGTTTATGGAAATGAGTCACGGATTCTTGGTTTGATCCATGAATCTTGCTAGGATTCCATGGATTCCTTTACTGCAAGTAGCGGACCCCCCGTTAGGGAACTGTGGTTTATTTACTCGAGTCATAAAACAAACGGCCTGAACTTGGCCATTATGAAGAGCAGGCGGTCGAGTCGGTTACATCGAAAAGGCAAGACAACTTGGCCGCATTAAGTGGCTCTCAACTTTGGCGCTAATCAGTGTCCTCATCAACACCCTCCCGACTGTCGATACCTGATGAGACCATTCATTAAAGTGGAACTAGCGTGGAATCGACTGGAATGTTGTCAGTCAAAAGCTAAGATTCGACTGGGTTCCATTTATGGTTCTGTCTATAAAAGGGCGAAGTTTGACAGATAGGGCGACAGGTTCACTAGGTCGATTTCATGTGTGCTGCAGAGGGACGAACGATTTGTGATAGAAAAGTTTGGGCGATTAGGGGGAAAGGTATAGGGGGCGAGTATGAACCCAAGGGCGACTTTTGGCGGGTCGGGTGACATTGTTAAATAGACCAATTGGGGAGAGGAGGGTGCTAGATTCAGGATATATGTATAAAAGCGCAAGTTCTGGCCATTGTACAGGGGCGAGTTTGAACCAAAGGCGAATTTTGACGGACAGGGCGACATTGTCAACTAGATCAATTAGAAGGGGGGGGTGCTAGTTTCATTAGTTGTCCGTAAAAGTAAAGTTTTGGGGTGAATAGGGTGAAATCATGAAGGGTCGAGTATGAAAAGGGCGAGTTTTCGTGGACAGGGCGACAGTGTCATATAGATCAATTTGGAAGGGGTGCTAGATTCACCATGTATCCATAAAAGTGAAGTTTTCGGCGAATAGGGCGAAATTGTGTAGGGGCGAGTTTGAACCAAGGGCGAGTTTTGACGAACACGGCGATATTGACAACTAGGTAGATTTCGTTTGTGCCTCAGGCAACAATTATCCATGAAAGTAAACGTATCGGCGAATGGGGCGAAATAGTACAGGGTGACTTTTGGATCTAGGGCGAGGTGACAACTGCACCAATGTTGTGAACAGGCAAAAACGTTTTGAGATCTCAAATGTTTTATTTGACCACAAAGGGCGAAAATTCGTTAGGGCAAGTTATGAAAAGCACTGACCAAAATGGAACAGGGCGAATTTCGAGCAATGGCGAAAGACGTTCAGACGGATTATTCTTGACGCATAGAAACCAAAAGAGCGCTGCATGGTTAATTTGAACGAACGGGGCGAAATTGGGCTAGGGCGACTTTGTTTACCAAGGGCGAGTTACGAAATTGTTGTGCAAGAGTTGATTTGTTACTGAAGACGGAATGCGCCCCCAAAGCTGGGATTGATTGGAAAGGGCTGCAACAACATGACAACGCGAAACCGCAGGAATAAAGTAATTTAATTATCGGGTGATGATAGGAGTCATTTAAATTACTGGGGCGAGTTCTGGTTGAAAGGGCGACTGTACATTAAGCGGAACAAATAATAATTCAAGGCCCTTTTGAACAGGCCAAATGAAATAAGAGACTGGTCAGGGCGAGATATCACATATTTTTCCAGTTTTTGAATTTACTCTAGGGCGACTTTGTTGGGAAGGCAAAATATAGATGCAAAAATTGTTAGTTGGTAACTGGCGAAAATAGTCAACAGCGGACTATGAAACTCGCGCACACTTGTGGCGAGTACAATCACAAGGGCGAGTAGAATCCTTAGACCGACGAGACTGTTTAGTAGGGCGAGTATGGTCCGTTAGGGTTACTGAATCAAAAGGGCGAGTATGGTCATTAGGGCAGCTGTGCTGGGGAATAAACCTTACCGATTCGCCCGCCCCAGATTGGTGCAGACAACTGCGCGACTTTTAACATGGGCTCTTATGGAGCTAAAATCTTCTTAACGCTTTTGCACAACAACCACTAGTCACATTTTTAAAAACTGGACAGTTTTAGAATCGCCTTTTAAAAAGCTTTCTTTTGGTGTATCTAACTCGTTGAAAAATTTAGTTTTTGTGATTCAGGTAAATAGCTCTTATTTTATATGTGGAACACGCAAAATTAAACGAGGATTCCAGATCTGCTATTCTTTTCTTTATACGTTAAGTCTGTCTCACGCAATTTACAATTGAAGGTTTGCAACGTTCAAAATTGCCGTTAAAGGCCCTGCGGCTACGCGAGATTTCATAAAACGCGACTGTTTGCGTTAAGGTTTTAAGCTTCATTCTAAACGTTTATTTGAACTTAATGTACAACAAAAAAGAGCTTTTTTCACGTAGATTCAAACTACGTACTTTGTTTCTTGATAGAATCAGCCGTTACAGCGCAAAAGCGTTAAGAAGATTTTAGCTCCATAAGAGCCCATGTTAAAAGTCGCGGAGTTGTCTGCACCAATCAGGGACGGCCGGATCGGTAAGGCTTATTGGAGCCAGTAATCTGGTCACGACCATCACGTTAAATTGAGCGGCAAACCACATATGTAGGTGGATTGAATTCACTCTAGGCGATTTTGGCTTGACGAAAAGGGCGAGCTAACCAAAAAGGGCGAACCGTGCACCTTGAGGTTTGTTCATTCCCGGAATAACCGCAGTCTAACGTTTTATAAACAGGCCTTTTGAAGATTGGAAACAAGGTTCTATGGTGTAATGGTGAGCACTCTGGACTTTGAATCCAGCGATCCGAGTTCGAGTCTCGGTAGAACCTCACTTTTTTTCTCCCTTTTTTATTTTTTCTTTCTTTTTCTTCTAATCCGTTCTTTTATTATGGTTTCTTCATTAACCTTAATTTCTGTAATGACAATTAATATAAAAATAAAGACGAAGTTGCTTGCACCGTTCGTTTACCGTTGCCACCGGGGACTGACGATTACTTCTTTATTCTGGCCACTTGGTAACGCAAAACAAATAACCGGGAGGTCAAAGGTCAAATTGTAATCACCATACATGACTGGCTAATAGTGACGCGGCCATAATGAATGAAGGTCCAAATATCCAAACTTTGGATCTCAGCGATCCGAGTTCGAGTCTCGGTAGACCCTCACTTTTTTCTCCTTTTATTTTTACTTTCTTTATCTTGTAACCCTTCCGTTTATAACTTTTTTTTTCATGGACTGTGTTAGGTAATGAGAATAGATATAAACGTTAATTAAGTTACTTGTACCATTATATTAAGTGATTCCTGTTACGTCTTAATAATCTGGCCAGTTGGTAACGTAAAACGGATAACTGGGAGGTCAAAGGTCAGACTATGTAATTACCATACGTGACTGGCTAATAATGACGCGACCGTAATGAATGAAGGTCAAAATAGATTCTCGCGGGACTTGTTTCTGCCATGGAAAGAGGTTTACCGTGTACAAGTTAATGACTCGTTTTTTTTTGTTACTCTGACTTATAATCCGGTACTCTATCTTTTCTTTTTTTCTCGCTACTTTGGGATATCGTAATAAAAGTACTTGGAGAGTGGGGCAGACATAAGGGAAATAATTAATGGCTGAAGCCCTATCCCCAAGTCCCGCACCGAAACACGTGAACGGTATCGTGCTAACGTCGGTGAAGAGTTCCCCGTAAGGTCCCCTTTTGCTGTCAGTGATTCGTCAGGAAAGTATACCTAGCAAGAAAGTTTGCCATCCAGGACTTTTGACCAGAAAAGAGAGTTCTGTATTAATAAACCCATGATGGATTCCCTGGCTTTTCTTCTGCCCTTAGGGTACGTCGAGTGGCAAAACCGACCTGTTTGACTTGTGTCATCATCTTTAGGGTGAAAATTTGAAGTCAGGATCCCGTCTTTGTTATCACTGCGTCTCTTGTTTTCCTTTGGTGCCCTTAGGGAAGGATTGGGTTAGTATTATTGACTTAGGTATATCGCCTGGGGGCAATTTCCGAGCCAGGGTACGGTGGTGTGATATCGTTGGTAAT
Organism: Leptestheria dahalacensis; assembly: GCA_022114935.1. Classification (NCBI taxonomy): domain Eukaryota; kingdom Metazoa; phylum Arthropoda; class Branchiopoda; order Diplostraca; family Leptestheriidae; genus Leptestheria; species Leptestheria dahalacensis. The sequence goes on along the minus strand of JAIQCU010000293.1, from coordinate 49,360 downwards.
TTTTTGTGTTGTGTGTTTGGCCCGGAGGAATTTATTTGATTAGCTGCCCCGGGCGTATAAGATGGTGTTTGTAACCCTATATTGCTGTGTGTATGTCGACTCGTATATCTGACGCTCTGCTAGATCAGATTGTTTGTTTATAATCCGCCGGGATTTCTGGCCGGCCAGCTCCTCCCGGGCTCTAATAAACAAGGACCCGTCGGCTCTTGCCGGGCACCGAAAGCGACATGGGTAACGAGCATCTCCCGACAGCTAACTAACTAGCCAACTTGGCTAACTATGATCTAGTTTCGTGAGATGATTGCTAACTTTCGTGACCCTTAACTCGATATAGCTCTGAAGCTTAGGAATCGTTTTAAATTAGATGCCGGATTGGTTGTTTCGTATCGTTTCGGTGGTGGATTAACCTGAGATTTGCGTATTAGCTAGTTGAGTTGGTTACGGTCGATAGCAGTGCAGCTAGCGGTGAAGCTGCTAACTTTACTCATTCGGTTCAAGATGGATGTCTTAAGGGTTTCAACGAGTATCTCTCGACAAGCTAATTAATTAGGTTACTCAGCTAACTGTGATCTAGTTACGTAAGATGATTGCTAACTCAGTAACCCGTTTGGGGCAAAAAGAAAATTTTCTTCTTATAAGAGTTCCAATAGGTTATACTTTATCCTTTGTGGATTACCTGAAAGGATAGGGTAATGGCGTTGGAATAGTGAATCCAGTCGAATCGTTCAAGTTTGACTGCAATGCCGTTTGTGGTCAGATTGTGAACTAAATTCGCTGGGTAAGGATGTGCAGTCCAGAGCCATGAAAAAGGGTCTTGCTGGGGAACATTGATTCTCCTACATTTTCAGTGGTATATCAACCCGCAAAATACCGATTATAGAACTAATAGTGCAAAGTGCACTCTTAAAGTTAAGTTGAGATCAGTTGGCTAGTTTTGCCATATCATGATTGCCTGTCATTCAGAACCCCGTTTTTTTGCTCTAGACTGTACGTCTCAGGGCTGGCGATAATTTCCCGATGTTTAATTGACTGCCAACTTACTAACCATGATTTAGTATGTAAGATGATTGCCAAACTTAGTTCAACATAGTGTCGGATTAGTTCTTTCGTATTACATACTGTGGTTAACCCAAAACTTACCTGAGTTTGAGGTAACGGCCTTGGGTGACTGAATCCAAATCGTTTAAGGTTGGTACCCGCGCAACTACCGGTTGATGTTGTAGATAGGTAGATAGGTAGTTAGGTAGACAGATAGATAGACAACAGATAAATAGATAGATGAATGGATGGATGGATAGATGGATGGAAGGTAGATAGATCCCTAGATACATACATAGATCGTTAGATTAAACTAGATTAGATATAGAAAGATCGAAAGATAGATAGATAGATAGGTAGGTAGGTAGGTGGGTGGATAGACACTCGTTCGAGATGAGCATCGTAGGGTTGACTTTCCTCACGGACGAATAAGAGACCCCTTCTGGGAAACTTTATTATAAGGCGGCAAGAGGAAAAATGTGTCGCAGCCTCGCATAGTAGAAGATGAAATGATAAATCTCCTGATGCGAGAATTGCTGAGAATCGCAAGATACAAATCGAGTTATAAGTTGCTGCGATAAAAGTGTCAGAATCAATGGTGTATTGTCCTTTGATGGCTCTCTCTCTCTCTCTCTCTCTCTCTGGCGCTCGTTCTTTTCGTCCTCCCTTTTGCAGCGTGACGCGCTACGTGGAAGGAACGTCCTCAGAACTTTTCAGCGTGTATTCACTTGTGTCTAAATGAACGGTTCATAGTATCGTTTGGTTCTCTTCAGTCGTACATTTCTTAGGAAACTCGGTGATCAGTTCAGAGAGACCGGGAAATAGACAACTAGGCATGTAAATAAATAGCTAGGATGTATAGATGACAGATAGACAAATAAGTAGAAGGATAGATGGAATGATAGATAGGTAAAGGGATACTTGGACAGATAGATGGATAGATGAATAGGCAGTTGAGTAGACGTCCAAGATAAATAGATAGAGTTAGTTAGGTAGGCGGATAGTTAAGTAGATCGATAGATAGGTGGATGGGTAGATGGGTGGATGGATCGATTGTTGAATAAGTAGATCGATCGATAGGTAAAATGATAGCTGGGCACGTAGATGGATAGATGAGTAGATAGCTGAATAGACGTCTAAATAGATAGAGATGGTAAGATATATGGATCGATAGTTAGATAGATAAACAGACAGATAGGTAGGTAGAGTGATAGGTGAATAAGTAGATAGATAAGTCGATAAATGGTTTGATAGGCAGATAGATAGATAGGTAAAGGGATACGTGGGCACACAAATGGACAAGTGAATAGTTAGACAGATAAATGGATAGACAGACAGAAAGATAGATAGATAGGTAGGTAGATAGATAGATGTATAAGTAGATAGATAAGACGATAACTAGATGGATGGATAGATAAATAATTAGATAATCAAATAGAGGTATAATTAGAGAGAGATCTTTAGGTAGATGGATAGATAGGTGGATGAATCGACAGACAGTTAGATAAATGAGTAAAAAGATAGATAGACAGGGAGATAAGCAAATGGGTAGATAGACGAAGATAGATAGACAGTTGGGAAAATGTGCACAGTTATAGTTATTTAGATAGGTAAACAGTAGATCTGCACGTAGAAAAACAGACAAGTCGGTAGCCAGGTGGGCGCACAGTCAGGTATAGATAAGCTAGATAGATAGAATGGGAAACTTATCATCCTCTTTAAGAAAGTTTTATTTGAACAACTGTATCCAAGCTGCGTACACCTCCTCCTGTCGGTTGCCAGGCGTCAGCTATAAAGCCATTAACTGTCTAGGTAAGATCAGGTACCTTTATCGTTACTAGTCAATAACACCCCGTGCATTTGAGTCTGAATATATCACTGTAACTATAGTATCATTTCATGATCCTATCGCGCGTCACCGCCCGGAAGGAACATGGTTACAACAATGCATGTGTTGATTGCCGAGGAAAAAAAAAGACATGCTCGACGACCAACGTCTCATCTCAGTTCTTGTCCCTTTTGAGGAGTCAGAACACCGATAAAAAGAAGGAGAGAAGTAAAAGAATAGAGAAAGAGAGAAAGAGAGAGAGACATATAAGGTAAAAGAACTATAGATTGGCAACTTGTGCGCACCATAATAGAATCTCCTGGTTTGGGGGTGGCCTATGGAAGATAATGTGGACGCCGTCCAGATGATCATTGAAGCGGATATTGTGCCCGCTCTGCCACCAGCGCACAGATACAGATCCGATTATACGCCTTATTCTTCTCTAGTGGCTAACAACCCTGTACGCCCGCATCGTCAACCGTATAGCGGGGGAGGGGTTGGCTACTCTTTACGGTCGTTTATAGAAACAATACCCTGTGTTATGGATGGCGTCGTATAGCAAGGATAGGCAAGACATAAAAAAGGGAAAATCGTGCGATGGAGAACCGATAAGGCGATGGTGAAACGGGCCATAAATGATGACGAAGACTCGCGTGGAGTCGCTAGGATTGATTCTCAGTGGGATTTTCAACTGGTACTTTAACAGAATAGAAAGATCCTTGATTTGAATATCTGAGAAACTCTAGGATCGTAAACGAATATCCTAGTCGGTAGAACGGCTTCAGGTTTGCTTATAAGAGGATTCTTGTGTTTCTTCGTGGTTTCTTTTAAGAATCACAGTTTCAGATATCGTTATTACAAAAAGCTGAAAAGATCCTGAATTGCCCCCTCAGGGCTTTGGAATCCCTTGTATTAGCTTTATCAAAATCCTAAAGGATTATCAGGTGAATGTCACTGAATTGTACAATTCCTGGTGACCTGGGACGTGCGGAAGGATCGCTCGATACTGTGGGTGTCTTATAGGATAGTGAGAATTTTTTAAAAAAAACTTTCTAAGATCAGAAAGAAGAGGTGTGACAACGTTTACTGCTGATAAATGACGTCGTGAATCATCGAGTAATAGGAATTGAACTGTATTATGTAAGGTGTTGGACTTGGAGTTCTCGAGGGAGCTACTTGAAGACATGTAGATCAGTTGCGTGAATATCTATAGACCCTTTATCTCTAGATCCCTTTCAAGTTGTCTTAGATCATTAGAATGATCCTTAAAGCTCCTAAGGGTAACTTTAGATGGCACTAAGTTGCTATACGAATTTCATTTACTGTTATTTAAAGGTTCTTGTTATCAGATCTCTTAGGGAATGGCTACATAATACGTCTTAATGGTATATTACATGATAAGTTAACGTTTACTTTAAAATAATGAGGATCAATTAAGTCACAAAATCGAGGTATCTCGTTCTTGACTAGCTGAGAAATGACGTCATAAACCATCGAGCAATAGGTATTGAACAGTGTAATGTAAGATGCTGGATTACGAGTTCTCCGGAGAGCTGTACTCGAAGACATCTAGATCTGTTACTTGAATCTAGATCACTCTGTTCTATATCCCTTTCTCAAGTTGTCTAACAACATTTTAAAGGATCTGGATGCATACCGTCATACCGTATGACCTTCCAAATATCAGTTTGAGGCTCGTAAGCAGCTATTTAGAGATTCATTTATAGTAAATGACGGTAATACGGTAAATGACGTCATAAATCATCGAGTAATAAGAATTGAACCATATGATGTAAGATGCTGGATTAAGAGTTCTCAAGTTGTCTAACGGCGTATAAAAGGATCTGGATCCATACTGTTGTACCTTACGACCTTCCAAATATCACTTTGGCGCTCGTAAGTAGCTATACAGAGATTCGTTTACTGTTCTGGCAAGAATCGTTATCATCAGAACGGGAAGAATGGCTACAGTATCGAAAGTCTATAAATTCCTAATGTCTAAAAGTCCCCGCTTTTAAGTTTAATCATCTCCATGTAAGTTAAGTTAATTCCTTTTATTGTAATCCCCTTAAGTCCTAATGTTCTAACCAAGTTAGGACTCTGTTAAGAGCTGTAACAATGCCTTTGAAACTCTCGTCAATCCGTTTTGCCTCGGATGATTTGGTTACAGCTTCCCTTGTGTGAGGTGAGGTATTCAACGGGGCCTGGCGACTGAAACGCCATCTGGAGGCTGTACTTGCGACTAGAGCAATCAGTCACTTTTTGCAGCCCCCCTCTTTGAACAATAAAGCAATGTTTACGTGGAAGCACGGAGGGCATTCTTTACGACGTGAAACTCTTATAGTTTATGGGGACTGGGCTTTTTAGCTGTGTGTGTTGTGTCCCTTTACCGCTATTCTGTTTTTATTTTTATTTTTTTTACTTGTTTGGTGGTAAGGGGGGAGTAGGGGGGGTTCCCTCTTTCTACCGGCAACGGTTGGCTTAATCCGTGCACGTTAACAATGGGGGAAAAAAGGGGAAAAAATTTGTGCACCGACATGATCCTCTTTCTTGATTCTCTTTCTGCTCTTTTTTTTAATGTTATTTATTTTTTTAGGGGGAGGGGGGAGGAGGGGTAGTGCTAAACCTTCGCCCCATATTGAGACATAAATAATATTTTTTTTCTGGTATCCTGTCCTTTTCATATCTATTCTTTTGTTGTAAATCCCTAAAAGGTACGATTATGATGTGCTGCTGCAGAATTCTACCTTCTGCTTAGTACCTCGCGGAAGGAGATTAGGATCATTTCGTTTCGTCGAAGTCTTGCAGGTAGGCCATTCTTCAATCGCTATATACAAAAAGCCTTCAAATTTGTAAGTCTAAACCAGATATATATCGTTAAACTGAGTGCTTCTTAACATGTAGCTGTGCATTAAAAATAGCACACTGTATATAATAGTCATATCAGATTTTAGTATAGTTTGATATGTATGCAGTATGTGTTGTGTAATATTTGATTTTAACGGATAAAACCGTTTCAAATGTAGCCTGCACATATTGTCAGATGCATCGTCAAATTTACCTTGTTTTTCGATATGAATGCCACGGCGACGTTCATAATGGTTCAGTGTTTTATGAAGACCCCTGACTGTATAAACAAGCCGGTTTGAAAGTGCAGCATTTGAAGTCAATAACACTGTAAACATTTATGTAACGAAGTAATAGGTTTGCATTTCATCTAGTCTGTGTTGACTGTTGTGAAGTAAGTACAGCAGTATCATTGATGAACGCCGTATGCGATCCATGCTGGCCAACAAATTTGATGCCCTATTTGATCAATAAAGCGCAGTGCTATAGTTTAGTACGATACACCTGTACGGTGGCAATACATATACTAGCTATCTTAATGAATGGTATCTATATCACGATGTATCGATGCGTAAAAGATGCTACAATAACACCGAATCATAGGAACGTATACGATTATATATCATTAGTGATATCAATGGAATATCAAAACCATAATCGTACGTATATGGACAATGCATTACCATTTGTATCTACGTACAGTCTGTTCCAATAGAAAGGGCACAGAACAGCGCGCTCGTATAAACTTCAAAGTTTAATTTAGTCTGAGCTAACGGCTCAAAATCAGTGAAAATATGAGGTTGCACGACTAATTAATAGTACGATCTTCACGTAAATTTTAATTGTTATCCAGCAATCCTGCAAAACGTATAAACAAAACAACTTGTAATACAACAACAATTACATTAACGAACAAGTATGTTGATAGCAACCCCCAAAATACTGACAGTTGATTTATAGTAGCACTAAGTGCACTGTTAAAATTTTGTCGAAACTGGTTCGTTAGTTTTGCCAAAATAAAATTCTAAAATTTGCAGATTGCAATAATTCCCCGCCATTCTGAACCTCGTATTTTGCTGCTCCAGAATGTACCGATACAAGTATCCTATATAGCACTTTATTCAGTATGTAAACATACACAGTGTCATCACAAATGAACTTTGAATACAGCATGGTTGATAACTCAATGATTAACACGATATTTACATTACTAGTCACATCGAATATGATCGTTTGTTGATTATATCGATATAGTATGAACTCAGTAATCGTACAACATGTATTATAAAGATGGTGATGTAGAGGATGCTAATGATATGTGCATGTCCTATTCCACTTGTGTGTCATACACCTACATGTGTAAATGACCAGACCAGTCTATAAATAATTAAGGTGCAATGTGTATCACATACAGACAGACAGACAGGCAGAGAGACAGACAGAGAAAGACAGAGAGAGAGAGAGAGAGAGAGAGATAGATGGATAGACAGTTAGATAGGTAGATAGATAGATTGACAGATAGAAAGACATATAGTTAGATAGATGGATAGAAAGATAAATTGATAGATAGGTAGACAGTTAGATAGATAGACATGTAGATAGATGGAGATATAGATAGAAAGACAGATAGATAGATAGACAGATAGATAGACAGAGATGCATTCATGCATAGATGCATAGATAGTACAAAGGTAGTAGACAAGATACATAGACAGACAGATATACAAATAGACAGATAGGTAGATATGTAGATAGGCACAAAGATAATATAAAAAAATAAGATAGATAGGATTATCGTCCGTTTTCGTCAGAAAGACCCGTCTCCTGTCCCACGAGATCCACTAGCCGTTTCCCCATGAAGTGACCCTTTCTCCTTCACATGACCTTGGCTTTCCCCCGTGACATATTACACGTGTGATGATAAATGATGGCCAAATATTCATATTTTTCTAATCTATTATATATATTTCTTCTCAATTATACAGATATTATAAATTGAAACTCGCTATACCATACCATGTTATACATTATCCCTATTTATTATGTATATATATTTATGGTATTTAAACAATTTGCTGATTAAGTTCATGTGTTGTTGAAATCGTCATGCAGGCGGGTTGCGTGCCGGTGCTGCTGTCCAACAACTGGGTTCTACCCTTCTCCGAGGTTATCGACTGGAATTCGGCGGCGGTCTTCGCTGACGAACGGCTTCTCTTGCAGGTGAAACTCGATTACCGGGCATCCTGATTGAGTCGACCGTCCATCAGGAGGGCGCTGAGACTTGGCACTCGGATCAATTAATAACTCTCCTTATGTGCTTTTTCCTCTGTAGCTGTACAACCACGTAGCCTTCGTTCGTACTATTAATTTTCATCAGCTGGATTGAATTAGGATTATCTTTATTGAATAAAGGACGGTTTTGATTGATATTCCAGCTGGTAGATATGTGTAAATTGTAATTGAATTAAGATAATCTTTTTAGGAATTTAAACAGTCATGATATTGATCTGTCTAACAGTTTGTTTAATGGATTTTTCCAGGTGGGGGATATAGTGCGATCCATCGAAGCGGACCGGATCCTGTCGCTGAGACAGCAGGCTCAGCTACTCTGGCATCTGTATTTCTCCTCTATTGACAGGATCGTTTACACGACGCTCGAAGTAACTTTCCTTTCTATATGCTAAGTAGTCCTAATAGCCACACGCGCTCTTGCCCTCGTCCATATATAACTTCTGCATCTTGACGTGAAAGCGTTAAATTGTTTCCAGAACGTAGGCGAGCTTAACCGTGACCTCCAATTTTGTTTAAAAAATATTTTTTTCGAAAATTGGAACAGATGTTTCTAAAACCTAGGTGAGCTTGACAGTGACAAAACTTTTAGCACACCAGTTATTTTTATGCAAATTCATTGGATATGTATTTTGTTCGTATCACGTGTTGCGGATATTTATATGGGAAAGAAACGTTAGGCTGTTTCCAAAACCTAGGTGAGCTTGGCAATGGCAAAGTCTGGAACCCTTTTACAGGGTTATTTATAATGAGAATTTTTTATTATTTACTATGTGTTATTATACAATAAACCTTGAACTATTTCCATAACCTAGGCGAGCTCAGCAGTAGGCGCTGATTTTTCTTTCCAGTTTTGAGACAGAAGTTCCAAAACCTAGGTGATCTCGGCAATGGGAAAATCTCAAAAACTGGTTTAAAACGCTATTCTAACAAATTGACTTATTACAAAGAAAGCGTATTAAATCAATTATCAAGTTTTAAATTGTTCTAGACCCCAGGCGAGCTTGGCAATAGCAAATCCGCGAATAGCTAAAGTCAGCATTTCTGTACGGCTATTTCTCGTTTGGAAAAACGAAAACAAGAGAAACTAGATTGCGTAACATTATGACGCATTTCTGAAAGCCAGTCGAGCTCAGCCGGTCGGCAGCACAGTAAATCATAAAGTAAGGGATATGGAAATATTGAATGAAACAGTTACGTATAAACTATTCTACCGTATCCTGTAACTCGGCTATTCGATTGGTCTTCGCTGTGAATATTACATTAAGTAAACTTAAAATAGAAAAAAAGCGCATACGTGTTTTAAAAGACGGCGTAATCGGATTATCGACAGTAAAGTAAACACAGAGGGAGACTTGTTACTTATCAGGATTTCTAAACATGCATTTAGGCTTAAAATATTAAAACGATTCATTTCTAAAGATTATTTCATATTTAATCTCATGGATAACATATGTTGCGTGAATGTGTGCGAGCGGTTAACATTGTATAGTTTTTGTTCATTTAGATTGTACGCGAGCGAGTACAGCGCCATCTGTGGAGGGATCGACGAACCTGGAGTACGTTTCCCGGCGGTTTGGTGACTCTTCCCCCGTATTCGGATACCGCGGTCGAATTTCCGTGGACGTCAAACCGGCAGCGATTGAACAAGTTTACGGCCTTGATATACGTTCACCCGGGGAGCAGCGGGACGAACCTGTTCAAACTGGTGCGGACGGTGTCGAAAAGTCGGTTCGCGCACAAGGTAAGTGTCGTCGATGATGCTCGACGAAAACAACGAGTCTCATTTCGAGTGTACACCTTATTGAATTTCTTTATTTGACAGATTATAGTCATATGGGCCAGCGACTCGGCAAAGCCCGCGATCACCCGCTGGCCGACGTCGCCTCAAAATGTCGTGGTGCAGGTGGTCGAGCCGGCAGTCCGCGAAAGTATCGGGGAGAAGTTCAGGTGACGGTCTAATAATGCAGATCTCCTGATGCGGGATTGTTTTAACACAGCGTTACGTAACAGGCCGCAGGACTCGGTCGAGACTGACGCCGTCTTCTCGTTGGACGAGGATATCGTCGTGACGGTGGACGAGATCGACTTTGCATTTGAGGTGTGGAACCACTTCCCCGAGCGTATCGTCGGCTTCCCCGCTAGAGTTCACTTCTGGGATGAAACCAAGGTTTTTTTGTTTCATATTATCTTATCACAATACTTTTGTTATTATTATTATTATTTTATGTTATCATTAATTGAATTTTACAGAATACCTGGGGTTACACGTCTAAATGGACCAATGAATACTCGATGATCCTGACCAGTGCTGCCATCTACCACCGCTACTACCACTCTCTTTACTGGGATTGGCTAAGCCCGCTGCTTTTGAAAACTGTCGACCAATCGCGTAATTGCGAGGACATTCTTTTGAACTTCCTGGTCAGTCACGTGACGCGTCAGCCGCCAATCAAAGTGGCCCAGCGCAAGCAGTATATTAACTCCTCCCTTTCGTCCAAGTAATATTTATCTCTTATTTCCTAATTTAATCTAATAAAGTTAAAATTAAAATATGCGGTATTTAAATGGGATTATTTTCAGCTCACCTTGGAATGATCCCGACCACTTTGTGCAGCGCCAGGCGTGTCTCAATACTTTCGCAGCGGTTTTCGGTTACATGCCGCTAATCCGATCCGCGGTTCGGTTCGATCCGGTCCTCTACAAGGATCCTGTATCGAATTTAAGGAAGAAGTACCGCCAGATGGAGCTTCTTGGAAACTAAGTCTTTAAGGTTTCATATGTTTATTCGGTTTAGTTTTTTTTCATACCAATGTAATTCTAGTTTACAATGACCTTATGGTGCCAATGTGTTATTCATTAGTGCAATTAATTCAAATTAATTTTTCCTCTTATTTGTTGGAATGGAAAGGGACCAGCTGTGATTTAGGGCAAAGCGAGTATAGCTTATTCATCTCTGATATTGTTGTGTTACAACTGAAATCCGTTAACTTAGAGACAGAAAAAAGCAGCCATAACGGTTTGTATAATGTGTTCAACAAGTGAGATTCCCCCACAAGATTATAATTGTAAAGACAATTAAAATAAATATATATTACATGAATTCTGATTGGTCACAAATCGTACTGTACTATTGACAAAACAATCTGATTAGAATGTACTTGTCCGTACAATTCAACATGAATTATAATTAGAACTAAACGATTGTAAAACGTTACGAAATGAATCTATTTTAAATTACCCTGTATGAAATATGATTAGATAACGTGTCTTTATAAGCATTCCTAGGGAAGCTGCTCGTCGACTTCCAAGAATCACACACCAATGAGAGCCACTTCGTGAATTTAATTGCCTCTTCATAAGGAAAAAAAAAACTTGACAATCCAGTTGGCCAGTCTGGCCGCTATTGAGTGGGAAGCTCGGGCTATTAACGCAATACTTGTAAAAATAGATTGATCGAGGCGTTCTGAACCCGTTTTAAGGCGTCATAGACAGGTCATTGAACTCTGCTGCCTATTATAACTATACGCAATGGTAGCTGCTCCGTAAACGGCACATTGTCCGGTGTGCAGCAGTAATTCGTCGGTAGAGTTGTTGGCCCCCGTAATCATATGCGTTGGTACACAACGGGGATGGTTAATAGTTTCTTGGAAAAAACGTAACGAGTCTGCAGGCCAATAGCCATCATATGCACGAGTTGCAAGCCATTTGAGCTCTATAGGCTCAACAGGTTTTGGTATTCAAGGTTCCTGGGTGGACGGAACTGTTTTAGCGCGGCTAGAGATAACCGATGGGACTGCAGATTATCAAGCTTGGTATAGGTTGCCTGGAGCTGAAGTGAACCCCTGTATAGGAGAAGCCGAACGGCCTGGGTATAAAAGGAAGCCCTGTACTTCATGGGAGGATGTTTCAGAACGCTGGAGATCAGTCAACGACGGAGGGATGGCTCGACTACAGGTAATGATTTGCAGTTTTTGTTGAACAAACGTAACTGTGTAGTTTACTAGATAGATGAGTAAGTAGACAGATAGGTAGATTGTTGGATAAATGCGTAGATGTATGGTGAATACAAAGATAGGTAGACAGATTGATAGATGGAGAAAGAGAGAGAGAAAGATGGGTAGATAGGCTGGTAAATGGATATATGGACGGACGGAACAATAGATAGATAGATGGATGGATGGGTAGACGATAGATAGATAAATAGGTAGGTAGGTAGGTAGACAAGAGGATAGACGGAGAGACAGGCAGATGGATAGATAGACAGGTTGATGGACAGGTGAGGGGATAGAAAGGTAGACGTAGGTAGATAGTTGGATAGATGGGTGGGTCGATGAATAGAACAGGCACATAGGTAGACAGATAGAGAGATAGGTAGATAGTTAGGTGAACAGATAGATAGGTAGAGGTGTAGGTAGATAGTTAGACTGGCAAATAGTTCGGTTGTCAGGGAAAAAGCTAGAAACATAGGTTGGCAGGTACATTGATAGATTGATAGATAGATAAATATGTGGATATAGTGGTATAGAGATACAGAGATAGATACTTAAGTACGTTAGATAAAATATAATTATCGCGAACTGAATTACTTTTATAAACTTGACAAAATAATTGATAGATAATGTTAAATTTATTTAAATCGATTCTTCATTTAGTAACTTTCGTTCATGAAATTGCTACTTTGGCCGAGAGGCAAATTGCATAGTTTGTCCCAGTCGTCCATTTTTAATCGGTTTTACAATATCACAGTGATTAAAATGCAAATTACCTGCTTAATACCATATACTTAGATGACGTAACTCAGAGGGTAGGTTGTATCTCTTTCCCTCAGAAAAACTTGTCAGATGCAGAGGAAAACAGGTTTTTCTCCCCCGAGGTTTTTGTCACAGATTCTCGGTACCTACACGCGTAACTCTATCCACTGAATCCAAAGCTCAACGCATGAGATAAGATAAAAACGGTCATCTTTCTTTCACAAAATAACCTGTTTCTATAGGAAGCTAATAGACAAAGCTGTTTGACCTCGAGTAGTCAGGTTTCTTTGTCAAAATCGACAGATTAGAGAACTTTTCTATGGCTACTTTATACCATCGACAACGTAATCCTCTGTTTGTGTATACGAACCCAATTCGTTTGTAGTTTAGTAAAACCTATAAAACTACAACTTAATATTCATTCATGTGGGGAACTAGTTACTTTAGCCGTAGGCCAGTAGATGGCGCTGTAGTCCAAGTTAATCTGTATAGATACACTGCAGACAGATGAGGTAGTCTGAAAAGTTCATTTAAGTATGTTATCCAGCACTTGGGACTAGAAGATTGGAGTGCATTCGTATACAAAGCTAATTGCTTTACCTTTTAGCCGATAGACGGTGTTGTAATCAAGATAACCTTTCGGTATAGATTACAGAAATGGTTACGTAACCTACAGGAATCATTCAAGTAAAGATGTATGGCAGTCAATTAGCAAACACTTAGGACTACAAGGTTGAGAATGCATTCATGCTAATTGCTTCACGTTTTAACCAATAGGTGGCGCTGAACCTTTCGGTACAGGAGTAGTTACGTAATCCATAGAAGAAGAGCCAAGTTTGATTATTGCAGTATGTTAACCTCGGATAGCTAAAAAGCAGCTGAGGATATTGCATCCGTTATTAAAACTAGTATTTTCCCCCTAGATTTTTATCATAGGACTTTTGGCCATGTCGGCTACCGTACTGGGCCTGCCGAATGGAGCTAGCCACAGGGTGGCCAATCAATGGGGCGAGCAGGGCGGAGTGCCAGGAGAAAGTGTCAGCGGATATTATTCGTAAGTTCTATATGCACACAATTAAGTCAACGTTAATTACTTAATAATTTACAACATGGTGAAAATGCCTGATATTGTATACTGCCAATATTATGTATGATTATAACATTACAGGTACACTACAAACAGGTAAACTGTAAACAGTCTTAATTATAGTCAATATCCATTGCTATTCATTGCATTAGTTACATACGTTTCAAGGCTAAAATTGTACTTGGTACTAGAGCTATAGTATAAGCTATACTTGCTATAGTGTCATTGATGAGTAGATTAAACAGTCTGAACTGGAATCATATTAACCATTATAATGTAAGAATGTATCGGTGATGTCTTATAACCTTGAAGGCTGTGACAATCATAATCCAATCACAATAATAATTACAGCAAAAGTTTATACTTGCTATTGTATTTGATGGGCAGATTAGACAGTTTCCAACTAAAGTCCATATTCTGTGCTATATAGAAAGCAGTTAACCCGCTAGATGGCGTTACATTCACTTAACATATACTACCCTCCACAATTTGTAGGTGGCAGAACGGCGACACCCAGGTCCGGGTCGACTACGTCGCTGACAAGAACGGCTACCGTCCGGTAGTTCGAGTCACCACCGGTAAAGTTAACCAATCCTCGCCATCCGTGTCACAGGGATCGAGTTTCACCAAGGCAGATATCGATAGATTCGTCCGAGTCTGGGAAGACTTCAGCAAATCCGATCCCGACGTAACCCGCGGTTCCAATGCAACTAAACCGATCCTGATAACCAGCCCTTCGCTGCGAATCTTCTTCCCGCTCAATCTATTCAATCCCGCGTTCAATCCCATTCTATCGGCTATCACGTCACTCGGTAGTATCACGCAGAATGACGTCCAGCAAGCGGAGAGGAACTGGGCCGGTAAGATTGTCCAAATGGGTCGAGTTAAGGACAATCCCTCTGCTCTGGATAGAGCCGCTGAAGAAGCCCTGGATCTGTACGCCTGGTCAAGAGGACCGGTCCTTTTTAAACCCACAAAAGCAACGGAAAATCAGTTCCGTTTGACCAGAGAATCAGCTAAATCCTACTTTATCGGTCAGAATAGTAAGTATCCCGAAGATGAAGGATTCGCCCTGCAGCCGTGGATCAACGTTCGCTTCGAAAACGCCGGCTATATCCTGGACAAGAACCGAGCCCTTGCCATGGGCAATTACTACTTTATGAGCCAAGATAGAGTCGAGACCAAAGTCGAGTACACCTTTGGTTACACTCGAGAGTTCCTCGGCGGTTTGAAAATCGAACTGCAGCATTCCTCGCTGCCGTACAAGAAACCCGATGCCCTTCTCGTAAACGTTTAATGTATTCCATTGTTTCCCAGATTCTCCCCACAACAGGGTGAATTCGACACTGCAGTGTATGGGCTCATAACAGACATGTAACTTGGGAATAAACTGGTAAAACCGTTCAAACTAGGTACTTGTACTTGCCAGTGATAAGAGTTAAACACGTCATGTTTGTTGATAGTATAACTGTAACGTTTGTGGCCGTTCAGTCCACGTCTAAAAATCATGGATAAGAAGGGTCCTGGATGGTAGGAAATTAAGGATCTCTTTGGGATTTTATTGTGGCAAGGCTTACCATCCGATTTGAATGAAACTTTAGTATTGTGTAAAGGATTACCAGTTCTACATTCGGCATTTTTTTGGTTGTTGTATCTTGGAAACAAAGGTGCCATAAGCGGTCAACTTTTCCCTAGCAAGAACAAGTTGATCTCGACTGTTACCATCAGTTATCAAATACTAGCCATGTGTTATTGGATTAAAATACTATGTAGAATAATAGTAAATTACAATTTAAGTGACTTAAGTTAACAGGAGTCGACGTACATACAGGTAAACATGACACGACACCATCTTGTGTGGCACAGGCTTGATACTTGTAGCCCAGAAAATATTATATCAAGTCTTCATATATATAGCATAAAGAGTAGCTATAAGAATGAAAGTTACATAACCAGCATCCGCCATCTTGGTTTCCTATTTCAAGCAACTCTTGGACAGTCACGCTGTACATCTGGCACAGAAAAGCATCTGCTGGATAGATGACCCTCTCACGAATGTCAAAACGGATTCAGCATTTCATTTCAAACTCATTCAGAGTATGAGCTGCTATTGAACCTTGTCTCAGCTGGCCTTGTACAAGTACAGCGACCCTTGCCACTTTACATAGCAAATGCACTCCACGTGGAACACATTGTTGCTTTTTTATCATAAACCACGCGCTTTTGACATACTCGCATGAGTTGTAACTATGACGGTAACCGTTCATTACGGTCTTTTTATTAAATTGGCGAACTGATTCTAAACCAGTTTCAGCTGTAATTTCAGACCCGGAATCGCAAGATTTCCAGTGTCGAGTTTAAAAAAAGGGTCGTTGCTGGGGGTGAAAGTTATTTGCTTATAACTCCCACAGTTATAAAGTTATAGCAGCCAAAAAAATACCACATCTAGTCTACCTAGTACTTAATACTCTAGGAAAGTTTCGTTGATATTGATCCATACGTTTTGCCAAAATAAAATCCTGAAGATTACGAGGTTTACACCTCAGATGTATAGTTTCCTTGCTATAGGTATTCCGAAGTCATGTCCGAGGGATATATCGGTTTGTTTTTTCTGTTAAACACTGTACTTTCAAGTTCAAGGTTCCTTGGAAGAGTATCTTTTTTCTGTACCGCGTGTTACTAAGCGTGCATTGTTGCCAAGTCAGCGAACTCGGTAGTTGTTTCGCCTGAAGGTAATTAGAAGAAGTACCGAGGTATTTAAAGAGGAGTCTTACCTTGAGAAAGGGTTAAGTTGGAGCTGGAGCAGAGAGCCATGGATCCGCTCAAGGTATGTTTCCAGATCACGTTATACGTCAAATTAGATTAATGACTGAACATCGGTTGACACTGTATTTCCTGTGAATGAATTGCTGGATTAGTATATGCTAGTTAAACTGGTATGGATGGTGTTAAGTTACGTAAACAACGAATTACATAAACGTCGATATACTTTAATTTACCTTTCAATTGTGACGGCCAATTAGATCACTTCAGTACACATTTTAATGTAGTTTAATTTTAACGTTTTTAGTTTACACCAGTTAAACTTAAAGTAAGAATTGCCCGAATCAAGTTAATTATTTTGGCTAATTTTTACAGATGTGTTGAATAAAATATCTGGAAAACGTGACGGGTGCTAATTACACGGTCACCATTCGCAGTTGTTTTATTTCTAAGAAGACCGGTTAGATAGACATCGAGAGGAACTGGTTTGCGCACTGTTTTTCACACAATCTCTTGGCAGCTGCCAAAAAACTCATCGCAGTAAAACAGCATTATTAGTTTTTATTTTTGGGAATTTAACAACTGAAGGTAAAACTCAATTGCTCTGTCCCTGTAGTCGATGTGAATTTCATAGTTAATTAAATTAAATTACAGTGATTTAATTAGCTCACACTCCAGGTTCGTTACATTCCATTATGATGGATGTAACTTTGGTACGTTACTTTGCAAGTTCTTTAGTGACCAGGAAGTGTCAAACTTGTAAGAACCGGTGATTCAGCAGTTCTTTCAGTCACCTGTCGTCGCATATGTAAAGGCCTAGACTCTTCTTGATTCATTGTATGCTTTTTGTGAATGAAATCTCCTTAAAAGGCGAAGGTGCTACACAAAGCAGTCAAAAGCTCCATGCACTGGAGACCATGGTTCAATCCAGCAGCACCTGTGATGTTACGCAACGCGTTCGAAATGGTTAAACATGTACTAAACACTGCACTGTACTTTGGTGCTAGTTATTAGCTATAGGTCTGCTAGTTTGGACCGGCTGTGCTACCGTTCGTGGCCTTCCAAGTGCTGCAACGAGCTACAAGGTGACCGATCAGTGGGGCCAACAGAGCGGACTTCCTGGGGAGAGTGTCAGCGGCTTCTATGCGTAAGTTTCCCTCCAATTCTGATTTGTTAGTTATATGTAATCTTGCTATTAACACACTATAGCATTAAACTGCATATCAAGCATATTATAGCTGCGTGATATGAACATGGCGGTGGCTAGTAGCTTCTACATGTTATCGCTAGATGGCTCCCCAAAACGTTAAGAAAACTTCTTAACTTTGGAATTTTATTTTGGCCAAACTAATCGCCGGATCTAAATGAAACTTTGCTAGTCTATAAAGTACTAGCAGCTCTATACTCAGTATTTTTTTGGTTGTTAAACCTCTGAAAACTTGGGTGCCATAAGCAATCAACTTTTCCCCAGCAAAGAACCCTTCTTTTTATTACTCTAGACTGTACAACTCACCAATGAATCTAGATTCACCCGTTCGTCCTTTTCGTCTGTACTGGTTCTCTCTCTGTATTCGTTCATCCATACGTTCATTAGGGTTTAGTTAATCTACCGCCAGATGGCACTACAGTCGCTTAACACAAACGTGTCATTTATCCTCAGTTGGCAGAATGGCGAAACCCAGGTTCGAGTTGAGTACATCGCTGATAAAAACGGCTACCGTCCGGTCGTTCAGATCACTTCAGGCGCAGCTGAGCCATCCTCGCAGTATGCTGAGTCCTCGTCGAAGGGCTCGGAGTTAACCCAGTCGGATGTGGATCGTTTCATCCGGATCTGGGAGGAGTTCAGTCAGTTTGACCCTAACGTAACCCGGGTTTCCAATAGCAGTTATCTGGAGAAACCGATCCTGATAATCAAACCCTCGGGACGATTCATAATACCGTTATTGTTCAACCTGTTTACCAATAAACCCACAATGCCACTGGGTAGCATCACGCAGAGTGACGTCCAGCAAGCGGAGAGGAACTGGGCCAGTAAGATCGTCCAGATGGGTCGAGTCAAGGACAATCCCGCTGCTCTGGATAGAGCCGCTGAAGATGCGCTGAATCTGTACGCCTGGGACAGAGGACCGGTCCTTTTCAAACCCACAAAAGCCTCGGATAATCAATTCCGGTTGACCCGAGAAGCAGCCAAATCCTACTTTATCGGTAAGAACAGCAATTACCCCGAAGATGAAGGATTCGCCCTGGAGCCGTGGATCAATGTCCGCTTCGACAACGCCGGCTATATCCTGGACAAGAACCGGGCCCTAGCCATGGGCAATTACTACTTCATGAACCAAGACCGAGTCGAGACTAAAGTCGAGTACACCTTCGGTTTCGTTCGACCGTTTCTAGGTGGACTGAAGATTGAACTGCAGCATTCCTCGCTGCCCTACAAGAAACCGGATGCTGTTCTCGTAAATTGAATTAACTGTTATGAATTCGGCTTATCTTGTTATCCCAGTCCCCTGTTACTCATCTATCCTGGAAATATATCGATAATATTGTAACTGGAAAACATCTGGTTGGAAGACATACAATACAAACTGACGTACCATTTCTACTGAAGAAGGGAGCAACAAACGAATCGTTGAAGTTTATCTACAAAACGTGGACTCAGGTTCAAAACCGGTTTGTAAACATCTTCAGCGACATCTAAGCACTGAACCACTAGCACTAGTATGCAAGTTAACGACGCTCTGGTCTTAATGGTTTACCCAGTAAAGTAACGTGTATTCAAATTACTAATAGGTGTGCTATGTCTACGGTTTCTTCATACAGTGTTTGCACACTTGTAAGCTACTTTTGCGACGAAATAGATCCCCAACCCAGCAAAAAGAAAAACAGAGACGATCGGGAATTCTTAACCGATCGGGTTGCTCACGTTACTCAGTTCACATATAAGAAAGTCAATTGTGTCGGTACAGGGTACTGATACCCAATAGCCATTATTCATCATCTGAACACATGCGCCGTCAGTTGCAGAAGTATGTTCTCCAGCGTCCCACGCAGTGTAAGTGAACTCCTCTCCAGTGGAGGTCCAAACGAAATTGTCAGTCGCTGCAGAGAAGGATCCAGAAGTCCATGCTTTTTCAGCTATTTAAAATAGTTGGCATGTAAACTCAACTTTGTGGTAAAAAGAATTAGGTTTACCAGCAGCGTATAGTCTTGAAACCAAGATCCATTTTTCTTTTGTCTGCATGCTGACCAAACCGTCGAATCCTAAGCTCTTGCAAAACGTTTGAGCATCGGCAAAATTCTAAAATTACCAAAGATCTTACAAAGTTGCTTTCAAGGCCTCAAGACAAATCTGTTACAAAGATACCGTAGGTTTTGTGGCAAGCAAACAAAAGCAGCTAGTAGCAGCGGGGTAGCAAAAGAATCCAGAGAAGGATGCAATGACTGGGCAGCTCTTGCTACTGTTTGCCTTTTCCTGGATATTCTATACGACAAAACAGCAGTTATGTTCAATTCGCAACTACATGCAATTGTAAATGGCGCAGTTATTCATTATTCACCATCACACGGTTATAAATCAGCCGAAGGCTATCAGATAAGAAACACGGGCTTTTAAATAGATAGCTAGCTATGAGCTAATGTGTGACGTCATCGTACTGGTAAGTTACTTGACTGGATAAGTTGAGACATACCTGGTCTCCATGAATCGAAGTAAAGATACTGGGAAGTTATATGATGTCACTTTTTACTATTTACTATCTATATATCTATTACTACTTACTATTACCATCTACTCTTCTGGTCAGTTTACCTGTAACGTTGCCCCCAGCTGTTTTACACCCGTGTCGATAGCCGACAGTTTTGCCATTAGTTGTTCAGATGTCACTTCTACCGGCTGCTCTACTGTGGTACGCAGCGGAAGGTTGGTGACATTGACGTTCAGCGTATGATCGCGCACCTTAACACCCAGTGTGTGAAGGAGACTACGCGTATTGCTGGCTGTTGAACTGCCAATGATCTATAGAAAAATGATGAATGTATGGGCAATCTATAGAGCAGGCTAAAAGGTTCCTTGCTGGGTTAAGGTTACTTGCTTATAACTCCAACAGTTATAAACATATAGCAGCCCAAAAAATATCTTGTGTACACTGAATAGTTTCATTGATATTGGTTTGTTCAAAGAATATTGTGAACAGAAGTCATGAATAGATCAACTAATTAGCCGTCAAGTAGTCCGCATACTAGTATGCATTTCAGCTATCTTGTACAAGTTGAATAAAGCTAATACGTACCTTCCAAGTGCACATTATGCAGCGATTGCACTGCTTCGCAGACAGACAGCATCGCAATCACGTAAAACAGCGACCGCATCTCGGCAGTGAACATGTCACAACCGACCAAAATGTACGGGGAATGGCGATTGCAATAAAGGCTTTCGCTGTTGGGCTTTTATATTGACTGCATATTGACTGCAGCATGGTGATTCTGTTGCTAAGATACTTTTTTCTGGTTATCTCGACTCCCACGCTTTTGCTGTCCGTCCTTAGAACCTGCTTTGTTTACCTGTAAACTCAGAAACAGGATTTAAACATCGCGTTAGAATACGAAACAATTGTTACTGATGTCACCTTGATCTGGCTAAAGGAAATGATTGCGATCCCCAATGGGTGTAGCAACAAATCAGGGTACTTGCTGGGGTACAAGTTGATCGCATGTAGCAGGTAGCACCCAAGTTTTCACAGATATAAAAGCGAAAAAATTACCGAGTGTAGAACGGATACTATTTTACATACTAGTAAAGTTTCATTCAAATCGGATCATTAGGTTTGCCAAAATAAAATTCTAAAGTTATGAAGATCCATCATTTCCTATACTATTCGACATTAGACTCCCTGGACGATCATATTCTACAGTTACATAGCAGGTTACATGGCAAGTTCAATAAACTAATCAACGTCGCCATAAAGATACTCGAATAGGTCGAGAACCTACTGAACGACCTACTGGCTGGATTTGGGCGAGTTTCATCAATTCCAGCAGTTGGCTGCCTGCATAGGCAGCCACGTAGGGCTGGTTGAACTGACGGTAGAAATCTGCTGGGTTTTTGCACTCGGCAATCAGCACTTCAGATCAATGCTGGTTTCTTTGTTTAACTTGCAGCATTGGTTGTCCTGCTGTGTTCTTCTGACGGTAGAAACTCGTTCGCTTTGACAATGTCTTGCCGGTCTCCATCAATGCGAAGTATTGCTTTTAGCAGATCGGTATCGGTTTAATTAGCGATGCTATATGAATACGGTAAACGCTCCTTAAGCAGTTTTACCAGTTTCGTTTGGTTCTGGTAAAACTCGTTCGGTTTCTTCAGTACGAATATCACGTCGGATTGCAAATCCAAGGGCACATTAATCATTAGGTGAATGAACGGACATCATGATTCTTTCGTTAGTAGTATTAGTATTAGTACTATAATATCTAGACCGAGAAGTAATACTTGTTAGTACTTGAATCTCCCCAATCATAGGACGGTCAAACGGATTATACAGTGTTTTCTGCAAAATTGCTGGACAAAAAGGACAGTCCATGTGAACATGTTGACGCAGAATAACCAGTTTTGCCATTTGCGAATTGCCCTTGTAAGGAAAGCTTGTCTAACTGACGTTTTCAGTTCAGATGTATAAAAGGGGATGCCCTTTGCATTGGTTTTCAGGGTGTTAGCATCAGACGTTGAGCGCAGTATGATGCATTCAAGAGGCTCTGTATTGTTTATGATGATCGTACTCGGGGCGTTGCAAGGAGATTCAGGTAACGTGAATTATACATGTCCGTGTTAGTTCGGTTTCTTAAACGGAACTGAGTAAAGCTATTCTTCCTACAGTTTTATAAACTTATCATCTTGTAACAAACTTATATCGGTAGTGGTGAAATTACCTGAATTATTATTTATTAATGACAACGCCACGAGTTTCTATCTATCTATCTATCTATCTATCTATCTATCTATCTCTCTATCTATCTATCTATCTATCTATCTATCTATCTTTCTATCTATCTAACAATCTTTATATCTATCTATCTATCTCTCAATCTATCTAACGATCTATCTGTCTAACTATCTGTCTGTCTGTCTATCTATCTCTCGATCTACCTATCTTTCTATCTATCTATGTGTCTACTTGTCTATGTATCCCTCTATCTATCTATCTATCTATCTATCTAACTATCTGTCTACCTGTCTATCTATCTCTCGATCTACCTATCTTTCTATCTATCTATGTGTCTACTTGTCTTTATACCCCTCTATCTCTCTATCTATCTTCTATCTATCTATCTATCTGTCTATCTATCTATCTATCTATCTATCTATCCTATCTATCTATCCATCTATCTATCTATCTGTCTATCTGTCAATCTATCTACGTGTCTACTTGTCTATGTATCCTCTATGTATCTATGTATGTATGTATGTATCTACCTGTCAATCTATATCTTTCCGTCTATCTATTTACCGATCTATCTATCTACCGGTCTTTATATCCATCTCTCTAACCATCTAATTCATTCGTAACAGCGCTGCGAGTTCAAATCCCAGCTGCGAGACTTGCTTCCCGTAGGTGACCTCTAATCAACTGTCGTCTTACCTATCGTCTATTAACGGAAGCAACAACGCTATTATAGAATTCCTAGTGGTACGTATGATAGATTTCCATTCTACGACTTGCACACCAATTCAGTTAATCGATCAAGCAACGCTGAAAACACGTTAACAGCACAAGTGACGTCAGATTGACTAAACCAAGATATCAATGTTGTCCCAGAACCAGACTAAAAGTCGCGTTTGTCCTACCGACTCGACTTTCGGGACCCAGGACAGCGCGCCTTGCAGACGGTTAAATTCAACTTGTTACTGTTTCTTCAACGGCATCACGGTAATCGTTTGCCTTCTTACTAAACATCGGTTTTACTGTCATCGATAGCGCAATTTCGACGACGCAACAGCCTTGTGTAAAGCTGCCGGCTTTGACGGTCTTGTCAGTCTAGAGACCAGAGCGGAAGCAAAGCTGATGTCTGACTTGCTGTATCTTCTGGGTATGTCTTTTCATTCAGATTGTTCCCTACTTGTATCGCCATGGCTTTGCATTGCAGTTCCACCAAATCCTGCTGTCCCGAGGTTTTATTTTACCTCCGGTTCGGACGAAGCCGAAGATACTAACTACGTGTGGACCACGACGGGGCAACCTATCGATCCGAACGAGTCTTACTGGCGTCCTGCTCCAGCGGAACCTGACGGAGGAACTACTGAAAACTGCCTTGTCATCCGCCATCCTGACGGCTGGTGGCTAGACACTGACTGTAATAGTTCCAGGAATTTCATATGTGAGCTGACCCCAGTTTCCAATGCTATTGGTTAAGACTCTAAATCATCGAGCTTCTTCATGCAGGTTGAGAGGGTTTTAACATTCTGCTTGTTTTATATGAGAAGCATTCAACTTTGATGCGTAACTATAATACGCGTCTGGGTATTAAAGAAGGTTTAAATAAACGCTGTCTCTGCCTCTCATTACAATGCTCAAGATACGGCTTATAGTGTCTCTCCTGAAACCTTTCTAGGTACAGTCTATCCTTGGGTTGCACTGGCCGCACGGTCACATGACAACGCCGCGAGTCCCATTTACGGCAATGGAGCGAAAGTGAAAATCGAATATTTTCTCTAAGTTAAGTTGTTCAACATTTAAAAATACTCGGGCAACGGTAAATTGTTCTTTCAAGAGTAGACTTCAGTTTTCGACTTGTTAAAGAAGTTAAATATATGTTTAAAAACACTTTTTTCGTCTTGGAACTCGTTTCGCCTATTCAAACACTGTACTTCAGTCCGCAGGGTCCTACCAAGCCTTTTCCCTACGATCTCCCTAAGATAGATCTGGCAACGTTTTCAATGCAACCCAAGGATAGAGCAGAAAAGTCGGGTCCTGAATGGTGGAAATTGTTGTAATCTCAAAAGTTTGGGATTTTATTGTGGATAAACTAACAAATTGATTTTGATGAAACTTTTGGGAGTGCATTAAGTACTACTAGGTCTACACCTAGTATTTTTTGGGTTGCCATATCTTTGTTAGTGTGGGAGCAATAAGCAATCAACTTTTCCCCAGCAAGAACCCTTGTTTTTTGCTGCAGATTGTACATACTTGTACGGATATCGGTTAACTTCTGTTGATATATTTATTACTAAACCGTAGAAGTGAACTGAGACGGTTCCGTGTTGTTGTAGAACGAGGATATCTTCGTGGAATTTGTGGGTAGGAACCTTGTTTGGGAGGCGTGGAAACGTGTTTTTTTTAGCCAACCATTTGGACTCTTGCAGAGACTTTTACTGGGGATTGGCTTAGACCGCGCCTGTCGGACGCAGCCGGCCAATCGTCTGAGTATACAGGTATGCTTCTATATCAGTTCCCTCAGTCACGTGACCAATCAATCGCCATACAAAAGTAGCTATTGAAAACCCAGCATTCCAAGCGTCGCCAGGTTACCGGTTTGGATACTTGTTAGCGCTTAGTTATAATCAACCGGTAGATGGCGTTGTCGCAGGTGGTTGTATAGACAGCTGTCTTGATAACTCTTACGGCCGGAATCTTCTTAATTGCACTGAACCTACACTGCGATTTAGTAACATCAGTATCTAATATCAGTGTAATATCAATACATTGGATACATGGATGTATAAACAAAACACGTTGCGTATGAGTTTGATATATATTGTAGTAACGAATGGAGTAGCTAGCCTGATCTTGGATTACGCAATACTCAAGAATTATACCCCCTCTGGCATAATCCGGTTTCTAGTTAGACAGCCTTTATTCAGTGAGGGGGAAAAATCGTCATCGGGCCGTAAAAACCGTAAGGGTTCATCTAGAATTCATGTATCGGTTCAGCGTTGACTGATCTGATTGGAATATACCTTGGTGCTTAATCAGGTGATTTAAGAGCATGTTCCAGTTTAACATATTTCAGTCCCCCATAATGCTCATAATCTTGAATCCTGGTAACCACAATGTACACTTCATTATTGTACTATTTAGTTCCAGTGTCCAGATGTCGACGTGATAGATAACGCACAAGAGAGATAGAAAGATACACACAATAGTCGAGATGCATAAGAGGCAAACTGGCATCTTTACTGCAGATGAGGGTTAAGGCATCGTCTGTGTATCGATCGGTTCGATTCGGACCAAAACTATTGTTCGGCTTCATAAAGAGGAGCGATAACACAAAGGAAGCACCGAAGTGTTTAGATCAAACTTGAAACACATAGCGGGACAAGGAGGTCGATGGACAATCTTACGTATGCAGTCGCAGTAAGGAAACCGGTTTGAACCGTCCTATGCCGCTTCCTGCAGTTTAGAGGCCTATAAGGAGGACGTCACCTGCATCGTTGTTGTTAGTTGACTACAGGAGTCGCCATCAGCAGGATGATCTGTAGCCATGGAAACGCTGTTTTAGCTATAGCAATAGCATTCGGAGTATTGCAAGGATCAGGTATAGGCAACACCAACTGTTGACACGTAGATTATTTCATACGAAATTCACGAACGGAATCAATAACATGAATTTCCCGTCAATTGTACAGTCGAGAGCAAAAAAGGCGATCTGTATGATGGACATTTTTGATAACTTGTAATCTTTAGGATTTTACTGTGTCAAAATTAATGAACCGATTTAAACGAAACTTTAAGGTTGTGTTAAGTACATTGAATTATGTACTCGGTATTATTTTGGTTGATAAACCTTCGAAAGTGCGACAGCAATAAGCAATCAACTTTTCTCCAGCGAAAACCCTGTTTTCTATTGCTCTAGACTGTAACATACTTCAAGGTATGATGTTGGTAAGAAGATTCACGCAACTGTTTCTGATTAGCCGCAGCAGCGATGAAGATTTCTATCTTGACCGCGGTAGTTCCTCACTGGTTAGACATTCCGCCACTACAAATCATTGACTCGAAGTCTCAGGCAACTACGGCTTTCCATAAAGAATCTAAACACGTAAGCTGAGTAATTATTCGTGAAGCATATGGCGCAAGTAAAGCTGATTTACCTTCTAGGAAAACGCCAATGTGAAATCGAGGAGAACAAGACTGTTTGGTATCGACTTTTCCGGGCTGGGAATACCAGCAGCGGACAAGGAGAGTATACCGGTCAACGTAACTAACCTGCCAGTTCCAGTGGTCGTCCTCAACGGATCTCTACCGGTGACTGTTCGTAACGCTTCCCTCGGGGTTCAAGTCCTTAACGTACCTCTAGCAGCCGGCATAGTCAACAGGACATTATCTGTCAACATCACCAACGTCCCGTTACCTTCCGTCGTGATCAACGACTCATTCCCTGTGACACTAAGCAACTCGTCCGTTCCTGTCCGTGTACTGGATCTTCCTCTGCCCGTTGGTTTAGTCAATGAGACAGTCTTTGCCAACACCACCAACCTTCCTTTACCTACGCGGTCGTGGTCAACGACTCGTCCCCTGTTACGCTAAGCAACTCGTCCATTCCCGTCAAAGTGCTGGATCTTCCTCTACCGGTTGGTATAGTCAACGCAACGCTGCCAGTCAATGTACAGAGCCTGCCACTACCTGTCGGTTTGGTCAACGGGTCCATTCCTGTTTCAGTACTGAATGACACACTGAAGGTCGACGTGCAAAACACTCCAATGTCCGTTAATGTTAATAACCCATCTTTGACAGTAAACATTCAAAACACTCCACTGCCTCTTAAATTTGACCAACCTATCGACGTCACATCAAACCAGCTGTCTTCGTATCTTGCTGCCATCAATGCAAGTAACAACGCGCTTCTAAACGCCTTACAGGTAAGGACATTGACACATAGCGCTGACAATTTGCTCAGGAAATCATACAGTTGAATTATAACACTTCGTTTAGGCCTGGAAAGCTTGTATAAAGATGAAAACAAGGCCTACATTCTTATCTGTACCGATTTTGTCCAGAACCAACGACTTTGTCCCACTGATTCGAACTTTGGAACCGAAGTGAGCGCACCTTGCAGACCTATCAACTCGACTTGTTACTGTTTCTTCAACAACATTACGGTATGTACTCTTGCTTAACCAGTTATTAACATCATGGTTTTAAGATACATTAACTACGGACAGCATAATTTCAACGAGGCAGCAACATTCTGCAAAGCTGCAGGCTTTGACGGTCTTGTCAGCCTAGAAACCAGAGCAGAAGCGATGTTGGTATGAACTCTGTTATATAACCTCGGTATGTATCTTACGAACATAGCCAATGCTTTTACTTATGGCACAGTTCCAACTCCAGCCGTGACATCTCCAAGGGTTTACTACACCTCCGGTTCCGACGCAGCAATTGAGGGTAACTTCGTGTGGACTACCACGTCGCAACCTGTTAATCCGAATGAGTTTTACTGGACTAGTCTTGGTGGCCAACAGCCTAGTGGAGGAGCTAACGAGAACTGCGTCGTCATCCGTTATCCAGATGGCCGATGGAACGATTTAAGTTGTTCCACACCCCGCAATTTCATATGCGAGCTTAGCTCTGTTACCAACGCCATTGGTTGAATTGCCCAAATTATGTTTTTATATAACTACGATGTGTGTACGGATAGAACATCATGGTTGCGGCGTGTACTAGAATAATAAACTGATATTGGAAGTTTAAATATATGAGTGTATGCGGGAACAGTATATGAGTTGATAAGACCATGTCAGTACCAGCTTATGACTATTCTATACACTCAAGTAACTGTACAGCTTAGGACCTACCAGTGAGAGGTAAGTTCATAAGTTTAAATTATCTTTGTTAGTTTTTTGAAGACAGTACAAGACTTTTGGGTTGAAGAAACCATGTCAAAAATTAACTCGAAATAGTGGTTTAGAAGTTAAATTACTTCCAAATTGAAGTTAAGGAAGTTAACTGAAATCAATTTGGATTTACTCAAGTTAAATTCCAGTCGTTTTCCCCGGAATTTATTTATCAAGATATCCAAGGTAACGGTATCGGTGAAAAAGCAGCTACTATAACCATTTTTACTAGGCTGTGTTAGGAATTTGTAATCAACTGACATATATCTAACAGGCTTTTATAGAATAGGAGCCATAACAAGTTTTCTGGGTCAATTCGTGCGTCATGGGCCAATTACTAACATGGATTTTTTTCTATGAAGCAAAAAACAAGACGTTCCGTCTTTTCAAAGGTTATTTCCTTCTTTTTTGGGGGTGAAATTTCATAACCAAATAAGGATTGGAATTCTCGAGAAAAACCACCCCAGACACTGAAACTGAACTTATATGACGTCGTAGGCTTAAGAGAAGGTACCCCGGTACGATTATTGTTTTCATCAGCTCTGCTTTTACGTATTCAATTTTTACATATAGCTTGCCGATCAAAGTTGTATCCACTCTGTCCGTCTGCGGGGTAGTTGATATAGCTACTGTTCTAATATAAGGTAAAGGTATGTTGTTGAGGTAGTTAGGTATAGGTGTATATTAAGGTATAGTTACTTATAAGTTAATCATAATAGAAGTGAAACTTTATAGTTATATAGGTTGTAGATACAGCATTATCTAGTAGTACTATATTGTAGTAGTAGTAGTAGTAGTAGTAGTAGTAGTAGCTGTAGTAGTAGTAGCAGGCTGTAGTAGTAGTAGCAAGGTGTAGTAGTAGTAGTAGTAGTAGTAGTAGTAGTAGTAGTAGTAGTAGTAGTAGTTTAGGTACAGTGCTATATAGTATGATACAGTATACATAGTATGTCGGGTGAAATATTATATATAGATTCAATTAGAATAGTCAGGGTTATAAGGTATAGCTACAGTTACAGTCAAGTAAAGGTATGATAGTTTACCCAATGTGTTACCTATATTTTTATATAATGGTAATGCTTTAATGTACTCTAAATAAAGAAGATCAAAGAACGATAAAGTATTATTGTTTGCCTTTTCAGACGGTTTCGATGGTATCTTGAAGAAACAAAGGTAAAACGAACGATTAGAGGTTAGAAGCCATCGGTGCACATTCTAACTGGGGGAGGGGTTTAACTCAATAAGCAAGTTGCAGGGAAACAATACTGATCGGCGTTGTAACGAGGAAGACATGTCTCAATTCAGCCCTGCCAGTTTACGGATCGAAGACCAGTTTTTACTTAAAACTTGTAAGGTCAAAGAGGTCAATGACTTCTTCTCGATGCTGCGGGTGTATCTCCAAGGATGGATTTGGGCACACACCAGGGCACAACAATGGATGGTCTGAAAATGTAATTTTGTACTCTTCTGGTCATTCATGACGTGACTTAAGCCTTGATAATGAAGATACAACATTAACGGGATGCGCACGTCCAAAGTCTCACAAGTTTTTTGTACAGGAAAAAAATGGGATTGATATCAGCGTTTCGAAAACCAGTTTTCATTGTGTTTTTTTCGAACATTGGATGGTTGAAAAGTTGAGCCTACGGATTCCTCAGTTGAAAGCATAAAAGGAGGCTGCTGAAGGAGGTATTGGTATAGTTGAAACCAGCTAACGAAGGCATGATGATCTACAAGCGTCCAAGGCCGATTCAACTAGCTGCAGCTGTTGTGGTTGTAGTATTGCTAGGAACAGCTATAGGTAACCTGATTTACAGAAACGTAGTAATACTTAATAACCTGCAGGATATGTATCTTACTATACTTAAACTTGCTATTCTTAAATGTAATACCGGTAGTGGTACTTGTATTTTTCTCTTTCATGAAAAGCAGCATTACCAACTCCCAGCTCAACTAGAATAATGATTCCTCAGTGGCTAGACTTCCCGCCCGTTCATTACCTTCCCTCGATATTTCAAGAGACTCCCGTCTACCATGTTCCAGAGCCGAGAACTGTAAGTCTTACATCATATTTTGATCATAATCAAGTATGTGGTGTAAGTAAAGTAATGGTTCTTTCCAGGTACGTGGTAAGTTGGGATCGACCATGAATGGATTCTTTGGGTTAGATTTATCCGCGCTGGGTCTACAGGTGGACAAGAAAAGTGTACCGGTCAATATCACTAATCTGCCGGTTCCCGCGGTGGTCCTCAATGAATCTCTGCCAGTGACTGTTCGGAATGCATCTCTTGGGGTACAAGTTCTCAATGTTCCTCTACCAGTCGGTATAGTCAACAGGACGCTAGCTATCAACGTCACTAACGTCCCACTACCAACGGTGGTGGTCAACAACTCGTTGCCTGTCACGTTGACTAACTCATCCGTCCCCGTCGAAGTATTATACCTCCCTTTGCCGGTTGGTATAGTCAACGAGACGGTCTACGTGAACGTCACCAACATCCCACTACCCACCGTCGTGGTTAATAACTCGTTCCCTGTTACGTTAAGCAACTCGTCCGTTCCCGTCAAAGTGCTGGATCTTCCTCTTCCGGTTGGAATAGTCAACGCGTCGCTGCCTGTCAACGTTCAGAACCTACCGCTACCTGTGGGTTTGGTCAACGGATCCATTCCTGTTTCAGTACTGAATGATACACTGAAAGTCAACGTGCAAAACACTCCACTATCCGTGAATGTGAATAATCAACCACTGGCAGTGAATATCCAGAACACGCCGGTGCCCGTTACATTTGATCAGCCTATCAGTGTAACATCAAACCAACTGGGGTCTTATCTTGCATCTATAAATGCAAGTAACAGCGCGATATTAAATTTCTTGCAGGTAATTCATTTCATTTGCCATTTTCATAACTACATTATATACCGTCTTTGTATACTTCATTGCCCGTTTTTTCATGAAAACTTTAACTTTGCACAGAATCAGAGATTTTGCCCAACGGATTCGAACTTTGGAACCGGACTCAGCGCTCCCTGCAGACGGTTGAATTCAACTTGTTACTGCATCTTCAACAACGTTACGGTACTTGAGCCTTTAAAGGGATGTAAAACAAACATTTCTTCTAGTACAGTTTTACTTGTTGCAGAAGACTTCCAGCGAAGCAGCTGCCTTCTGCAGGGCCGCAGGATTCGATGGTCTGGTCAGTTTCGAAACCAGAGTAGAAGCAGCGCTGGTCGCTGACCTGTTATATCTTCTCGGTATTGCGTTACCTTTACCTGATCTGAGTCGAACTGCGCGTAATGTGATGTTATTCCTACTTTCAGTAACAGGAGCAACAACAACAACACCGATGGTCTATTTTACCTCTGGTTCGGACGCCGCAGCAGAAGGTAGTTACCAGTGGACTGCCAACGGGCAACCCTTTGACCCCGCTGAGACGTACTGGCGTGTTAATGAACCTAACGGCGGTACCAACGAAAACTGCCTTGCCCTCCTCTTTCCTGACGGCCGCTGGGTAGATACGTCCTGCACCACAGCGCGGAATTTTATATGTGAGCTTAGCTCTGTATCAAATGCCATTGGTTAAAACTAGCATGAACCGAAGAGCTATTTATTGTGGTCTACTTTTATGGGTATAACATGGTGGTTACGGTGTACAGGAATAAGAAACTGACATTACTTTCTAAATAGATGCAAATGCCTAAATAAAACATAGTACTACCCTCACCGAGGAATAGTTTGTCTCCATTGCTTTCTTTTCTGCACCACAGTACGGTACTTACGTAGCTACAATTCAGTTTTAATGTTCGCGATTTTAAACTCTCTCGCAGTAGTTAGTTTTAGGTAACCTGGCTTTGTCTACCGTACTTTAGATCCCATTTAAATAATGTTCAGTGAATGAATTGTCTTTGTTATTTGCTATGTGTGTTTGTGAGTAGCAATCGAATGAAGATTTTTCGAAAAATTATTCATTAGCTGGAAAAATTGCAATTCAAAAGAGCGTCAAAAGTCGAGTCAAGTCATACACGACACATGGGTACGCATCTGATTGGTCCGCAGTTGAAAAAGGAAAATAATAATGGACGACGACTGTAACTTGGATCTTCATAGAGTTATTTAGATATAAAATCTTGCGAGCCTACCAGTTGTTCATGACAAGACTTGGGTCTATGTGAAATGTATAAGAAAAGCAACTCTGGAGTAGTTACAAGCGTAATAAGTGCAATCTGAATTGTAGCTACGGGAGAGTTAGAAGATAGTTGCTTTACTATTCAAGTTCAACCTTTATTAGATTATGAACATTTCTTTGCCCTTTTTAGCGGAAAGACGGAAGACCGGCCGTTTTAATAAAGGTTGTTTTCTTTAAATTCTAAATCTATTAGACAGATGGATAGTTGGACAGATAGATAGATAAGCAGGTAGATAGATGGACAGGCAGACAGAACTGGTAGACAGATAGATGGACAGCTGGATAGATAGATAGTTGGACAGACAGATAAGTAGGCAGATTGATTGACAGACAGATAGATTGGTAGATAGATAGATAGATAGATATATAGATGATACATAATAGACAGATAGACGGACAGAGAGATAGACGGACAGCTAGATAGATAGATAGGTAAATGGACAGCTAGATGAATGGATAGATAGATAGATAGATAGATAGATAGATAGATAGATAGATAGATATTAGATAGCGTCTAAGAATGGCCAGTTCGTGCGTCGTATACACACCAGCAGCCACCAGATTTTAAGCTGGGTTATTTCCTATCTTTTGAACTCCTATGTGAAACTCAAATAAGGACTGGAATCCCCCAAAACAAACAAACTGGACTGCTTGAGACCTTGGGACCCAAGGTACGTTTTGCACGTTAAACATTAAACTAATTTAAATGAACTTAGTTTTATCCCGTAGTTATTGCTTTTAGTAGCTGTGCTTTTGCAGATTAAAATCCGTTTGTTTTAGAGTCATTCACGGCGATAGCTATTTAATCGCCAGGCTCTAGTTTTAGAAAATTCTACGATGAACTAGACGTTGAGCACACACGAGTTAGGGATCTCATCCATACTCCATATCGTCTGTCGCCTAGCAACCGAGTTCAAGGCCAATCAGTCCTGCAGAGACTACTCATCCGACCCTCTCAAATGTCAAGGAGTATGAAACGTAGGAATAGCTGCTATTGTATGCACGCTGGGCATATTCACCTTTCCAGCTACTATGTTAGGTTGACTATTGATCTGTTACTTATTGTGTCAAATCACTTGAAGCCCGATTCGTGAGGTGCCCCTTGAAGAGTAAGCAGGATACGCACCTACTTATCTTCAGAAGAATTCAAAAACTTCACTATCGGGCCAAAAGCGCGGTTTTACCAAAGTCGCAGATCAGAAGTTTGCTAACATAGCAGCTAAAAGGTGAATATCTTGCACAGTGTTCCTAGAATAGAGCAGCTATATTCCTGCACTTCAAATATAAGACTACAACGCTCATAGCCACGTTACTTAGATACCTGCCCTTTGGAGTACTCCTTTGGCTATTACTACAACTAGTATGGAATGCTTGTCAAAGACTTGTACGCCCTAGAGCTTCAAAAATGCCTTCAATGGAGAAAAATTACTGCAATTGCTAACGTTTAAGAATTTATTTCGGCTAAAAATAACAACCGAATTTAACGAAACTTGGTGAGTGCGTTAACTACTACTAGGTGTATACCTAGTATGTTTTGAAATGATATAATCTTTTAAAGTATAGGAGCAATAAGCAATCAACTTTTCCCCGGTAAGATTGTGCACTAGACTGTACGTCATAAAAACCAGCTTCTTAAGATACTCTCCTTATGTTACAGAAAGTCGCACACGGCCAGTTCAAACTGGCCAAGATAACAAGTGGTTCTTAAACACGGCTACTCCTTGTTGACTATTTGTTTTTACCTTAGATACTAGATGGCACTTGAATCTTTGCAGGGCGCTTATGGGGAACATGCCACGCTCTTACCCGCTTAGCTATTGCAAGCCAATTATCTACAAAGCCATTGGTACCATATGTGAGATAACAGATTAATAAACTAGCGAGGTCACGTCGTCAAGAAGCACAGTCTAGAGCAGTAAAAAAGGGTTCTGGCTGGAGAGAAGTTGACTGCGTATTGCTCGTACACTTTCAAAGCTATAGCTACCCAAAAAATACCAGGTGTATGTCTAGTATTACTTAATACGTTCGTAAAGTTTCGTTAAGTTCGCTTTGTTAGCTAAGCCAAAATAGAATCGTAAAGGTTGGACATTACAATAACTTTCCGCCATTCGGGGCCCGTGTAGGACGGTCACAGGTGGACGGGCCTTTAGTTGCAAAATTCAACAATTTGCGATGTTAATGAACTTGAAATCAGTATATACTTTGCAGTAATGGCTTCTATCTTTATCAACTGTAATCCTCGTCAACCAACAACTGGTAACTGTAACAACTGGTCTCTTGATGTAAACTTTATCATAACTTACTAAAGCCTTCATTGAAGACTATGAAGATGTCAGTGTGTACACTAAACTGGAATGAATATGAAGCAACGTTTCCTAATAGATATTGTGTTAGGTTTGGTTAGATAGTTAGTTCTTCACCCTGTTGTTTCCCCAATGCATGAAAGCAGTATCAAATGGTCTCTTTTTACACATCATTTTTATACCTGTGCATTATTGAATCTACCAATTTGAAGCTTTACTATGATTATTACTATAACATAGATAACTTGCTATCAAATTACGTTTGACTACATTGACGTTCATATACTTTCGATTGCTCTGCTGGTCGATTCTTAACATCCCTCGAGCGGCTACTGATTCTGTCGAAGATATAAGCGGTTCAGTCAATAATGTAATCGTCGCTCCATAGATGGCGGAATAACCTTGCAAGAATATAAAGATGGCGCTACGGTCACCTTTTTCACCCTTATTAAAGTACGCTTAGATGTGTATTCGCAAACTTTATGAGAAATAACACGGCGTTAATTCACAAGTGACATAGGTGTATTGTATAAAAGCAGATTTAGCATTGCAGTATGAGTATAGCTTCCATCCGAGTATACCAGATACGCAATAAGACAAGCAATGACTCTTAACCTGTTGTTCAGTAGTTTCAACCTAACACATCTCAGTGCATTGACCGTCAAATTTCAGACGACGCTGTTAAAAACGACTTCCGAAGAGAAAATGCACTTCTTGTCAAGTCGAACCATATATAGGAAAAAGCCAACTGATGGCGCTGTCTCTTGGCCAGGGAATAAACTGGTTACTGTAATGCCCTTTCCGCGTAGAAGCCGACTACACAGCGGTCACCTTGACGATTGTTGACTCAGCCGTTCTTGCAGCAACACGAATAGCAACTTTCTGTATATGGGAATATCTGGGCATAGAGTGTTTAAACTGGCGCTTAAACGCTAGTGTTTACATGTTCTATTGTTTTAGAAGATTTCAAATGAACTCGAGAATACATAAGCCCTACTGAAGGTAGCAGTCTCGTTAATGTTCGGTGCGTAATAGTACCGTCTACGTAACTCCACGGAGTATTGTGGTACTGAACACTAAAGTGTAACCAGCGGTAAAACAACTTTTCAGTTGTTCATGACAGTACGGAGACTATGTCATTATTCGTGGCTGCTAATTAAAGTTATCTTTTGAGAATTGTAATTATCTCTTCCGTTTCATCCCACAGCTTGAAACGATAAAAGAAAACGCATACACGTGGACTATGGCTTTGAACGGATGTTATCTTCGTTTGGTTTTGCGCATTCCAGGAAACTGGCTTCTGAGGTACCCGATCCCCACCCCCCGCGTCTTTTAAAAATCAGGCTCCAGTTTCAAGTACTCCCCACCAATTAGACAAACAAAGAGACAATTAGACCGGTTTCAACTAATTAACAACCAAGATGAATTCTTATCTTATCAAGAATCTTGGTAAGATTTGTAATTCCAGTATGAATTCCAGAACCGCGCGGTAATGTTACCATCAACTGAATTCAGCTTTAATCATTAATCAGTTTGAATTCTGCAGTTCTCTTGGGAAATAGTTGCTTTCGCTGACGTTCGACAGCAGAATGTCCCTTACACATAAATCAAAAGCCAACAAGACGAGTTGATATCGGATCTGCGTATAGATAGATCCTCGGCTTTAAGAATCATCAGTTGAAAACAGAAAGCAGGACAGAGAATCCACGGCTCATTGGATGGAAGCGTGTAAACCAGAATTTAAATTGTAAAACTAGTCTACTACCCGTACTGGTCAGTCCAGTGCAGGAATATGAGAATTTGATTGAGAATTTCATCTTTAGCCTGTTTTACTTATGAAACCGTAGACTGATCAATCGAAACCAGTGTCTGTTTCATTGTAGACTGATAAAGATACTCAAGTTTGTCAAGTTCTGAGGACGTTTCAACGGTTCTACCTTGTGCTGGAACGTGGCTTCACCGGGAAACTTTATAAGCATTGCTCAAACTCTCAAACTTCCTTCTTGTGCCCGCTGTATCTCCAGTTTTGACCTTGTTGTTGACCTTCGTTGCGACTTTTGACGACCCGTCGTTTCAAAGGTTACACCAAGTCCAATATTACCCAGGTTGAAGTCTACTGGCATTATCTTGACTTTCGTGTATCTATTGTTTAAAAAAGACCGGGTATATAGAATAGCTATTTACTTGCATCTCCATTTCGACACTTCTTATAGTTTCGTCCTGCAAAATGGGGTGCGATTAATCATTTGGTAATTGCTTCCAGTCCAGCACCAAGACTGATTGTGCACATGTTGTACATGGTGTGTAGTAAATCGTAGTTTGAGATTAAACGGCTCGAGCTTTGATAGTTTGCCACAGATGGATTCCTGCTGTCAACGCATTATAATTCGTCAGTGAAGGTTAATAATCGTTTTGCAGGTTTTTTCAACACGACGCTTGAAAGGTGAAACCAAAATGTTGAAAAACTGTCAACTGCACGTGCAGCACGCGGGTTGTTGAACTGAAAAGTCGCTTTCTTGTTTCACTTGTACGGCTACTTTAGAGCTTAACGTGATTTTTTATTTGATGAATCCCTCCTCGGACCTGTTTCTATGGACTTTCGACCTTGTACCAACCAAAGTCGAAATATTCTCAAGCCATTTATGATAAGTGTACTTAGCAAAAATTTCTGCAGCGTGGAAACTGCGAATCAGCCTACCGTTCATGATTTAAAAATCATGCAATTTGCTAATAGTTTCGCTGCCAGCAATTGGCGGTAGCCTACGACTTCCACAATCAAACGTAAACATATGCGTCTGACAACCAGTTTTCTTCGCTTCATGGTTGGCCCGTCCGAAAATGTGCGCCATGAGATTCCTGTAAATGGGTATAAAAAGAGGTTGTGACAAAGAGTGATTTCAGTTGGTTTCCAGAACTCGACCGCGAGATGATCTACAAACGTCTAAGAGACGTTATGCTGGCTTTAGCCGTAGCAGCTGGAGCGATGCAAACAGCAGGTACAGGGAATTCTATTTACTAGTTCATAGATAGACGAACCTATTGTAACATGTTACACCGATAAGTTATCTTTGTACCACCCATAACTTAACATAACTCATTATTTACCCCTATACATATCAGTTGCTTGTACATTGATGAACTGACAAAGCTCCGTACTTTTATAAGCAGCAACTGCAGAGGCTTCCACCGTCACTGCGCTAGTCCCCTATTGGTTAAACATTCCGCCAATCCATTTCATTTATTCGATGCTCCATCATGAGACTCCCGTCACTCACATCCCAGAACCAAAACAAGTAAGTGGATTATGTTAATTGCAAAGTATAAGTCTAAGACTTAAATTTTAGACAAGTAGGGACCCGAACTTGAGGCCTTTTGAAAAAGGACTGTTTAGCAAAGGTGATCCAGCGCTGACGTTGTCTGTGGACAAGAAAAGTGTGCCGGTCAGTGATGCTAATCTGCCGGCCCCAGTGGCCGTCCGTAACAATTCACCACTGTACTTCAATGACTTAATGTATCAATCCGCCCCCAACATTCCTGAACCCAAAAATGTAAGTTTAGTCATTTCAAATTATAGCGCGCATGATAGGAGTCGCTAAGTATTTACCTTTCAGATAAATGGCATATTAGGTTCGTCCATAAAAGGATTCCTCGGCATCCAAGAACCCGCACCAGGGTATAAATTCGACAAGAAAAGTCTCCCGGTCAATATTACTAACCTACCGGTTCCAGTGGTCGTTTCCAACGATTCTCTACCGGTGACCATCCGTAACACTTCTCTGGGGGTACAAGTCCTGAACGTACCTCTACCAGTTGGCATAGTCAACGACACAGTCTTTGTCAGCGTCACCAACGTCCCACTACCTACCGTTGTGATCAACGATTCATTTCCTGTGACGCTAAGCAACTCGTCCATTCCCGTCAATGTACTGGACCTTCCTCTGCCCGTTGGTTTGGTCAATGAAACAGTCTTTGCCAACATCACCAACCTTCCACTACCTACCGTCGTGGTCAACGACTCGTTTCCTGTTACGCTAAGCAACTCGTCCATTCCCGTCAATGTTCTGGATCTTCCTCTGCCGGTTGGTATAGTCAACGCGACGCTGCCTGTCAATGTTCAGAACCTGCCGCTACCTGTCGGTTTGGTCAACGCTTCCATTCCCGTTACAATTCTCAATGACACGCTGAAAGTCAATATTCAGAACACGCCATTTTCCGTGAACGTGAATAACCAACCACTGGCTGTAAATGTTCAGAACGCTCCGCTGCAGGTTAAATTTGACCAGCCGATCAATATAACGTCTGACCAACTGGCGGCTTATCTTGCATCTATTAATGCAACCAACACCTTAATCGCAAGTATTCTTCAGGTGAGCATCAAGTTTGAAACACACTGCAAATGGTCTTCTTTTCTAACCGATTTGTAGTGTGTCCTTCCGAAGTTTAGTGTAAAAGTTTCATAGATATCTTGTGGAAAAATAAGGTTCTTGGGACTTACGAAAAGTCATTACATGCGTACCTCTATGTTCAGAAAACGTACAAAATGTGCAAAGAACTTTGTTAACAACCTCTGAATTGCTTAAAATTCTAGAACCAAACCAATGGCCGAGTTTGTCCTACTGACTCGAACTTCGGAACCGAGATCAGTGCGCCCTGCAGGCGAATCAACTCGACTTGCTATTGCTTCTTCAACAACATAACGGTATACAGGCTCAGACAGAAACAATTTTGCTCCTTAACATTTCCTCGTTTCTGTTTGACAGCTCAATTCCAGTGACGCAGCAGCCTTCTGCAAAGCTGCAGGCTTTGACGGCCTCGTCAGCATGGAAACAAGATCAGAAGCAATGCTAGTGCGTTATTTGTTGTATCTCCTAGGTAACGTCTTCATAAGCTCTAGTCGCAACAATTGGCGTATTCTAACTCAACCGTTTACCCTGCAGTCCCGACTCCAGCTTCTACTAGTTCACCAATACGCTATTATACCTCTGGTTCGGACGCCGCAGTACCGGGTAGCTTCGTTTGGACTACGACGAACACACCCTTTGACCCGAATCAGCTCTACTGGGGAAATATTCCTATTCAACAGCCTAGCAACGGAGCTGATGAAGAATGCGTCATCATTAGTTATCCGGTTGGCCAATGGAACGATTACGACTGCGACTCATCTTTAAATTTTATATGCGAACTTAGCTCTATTTCGAACCCCATTGGTTGAAAGACCGTGAAGCAACCCTTTCATTTTCACTTTCATCCTTTTTTTTGCGGGGGTACAATATTTATAAAAGGTTTATTTTAACATGTGCATGGGCAAGCATCGTGGCAAGATTATAATACACTTGGCATTTTTAAAATCCATTTTTCAGTTTTGGATTTCGGCGAGTTTGAATTTCACTTGTTGCTTCAAGTTTCATTACTTTAACAGGGACAATTAAACTACCAAGATCCTTTTCCACGTAAAATTCACACAGTCTGTCACACAGTGGTTTTTATACCTTCAAAAAGTAGACCCAATGATAGCTTTTTGGTGGAATATTCAACTGAGTGTCTTCAGTCGGGAAGCATCATCACGGATGGAGCTCGGGAAACCTAGTCGAGACAACATTAATTGCGGGCCAATGTCAAGGCTGAAGATAACTTACACTAGGCTGCTGCGTCAGGAATAGTTGACTTAGCAGTAACATTTGGTGGACGAAACGCAGTGTTCAGACTCCTGCTAAACCGCTCTGACCCAAGTCTCGACGAACAAGGTTCCCCCCGCATGCATCCAGCTCGTAGAACGTTTCTCGAATGAAGTCAACAAAGCCTGAGATATACAAAAAGTACGGTTTTAACATTAAAAACAATAACCACCTCACAACACATACCAATACCTACATATAGTATTACAGCAGGTATCATAGTGAGCTGTAATAGAGTTCTCCTTCAGCGTCTTTGTTCCGTGTAATTTGTTGGGTTAACTTGACATCGCAGCAGTCGGTACAAGGGTTACACTGAACACAAGATAATTGTTTAATAAAAACTATGGTTTTCTTTAAGTTTCAAAAGTACTTACAACTATGAGGTTACCGGGGCTGGTTCAAATTTAAACTGTAATGTTTTTGCAATGACGGCTTCCCTTGGTTCCCTAGCCATGTTATAAGATAACCAGTACAAAAAAAAACAAGCGATAGCTAGGCTTCTGTTAGTCGTCTTTTAGCCGCCGCATAGCTGGATTTCAAACAGTCTGACTATCCAACGACTAGGCAATGTCGAGACGTTGGCTGGAAGCTTGCCCAGTCTCCTCGTACAAGCGCTTAGATTGCAACAGAATTGCAATAATTGAATTGTTCAAGAATAGATTGTTCCTGGATAAAAAAGAGTACATACACATCAATCCGGTTACGCAGTTATAGTTGTTCGCGGCCTGAGGGTTAAATTTCGGTCCCTTGCATCGGAAGGTAGAGCTCAACTGCAGACCGGGAACCAGTCCACCCTGGGATTCACAACCAGAGAAGACAAAGCGAACACGAGTAAACGCCGAAATAGTTTCAAACGAAACAACTCCCAAGTACAAAACATTACTGGAAAATCTAAGTAAACAGCGGTGCTCTTGACCTTGTGCCCTTCGGGAAAGGGTCAGGGTTGTCGTTATGTTACAATAACCAAATAAACGGTAAACCAAGTAGACTTCTTACTGAAAGAGAAATCAACATGTGCGACAAATGGCAACAGAAAGTAAGAAATAACGTACGAGACGTTGCTGCTCACCGAGCACGGCCAGCACTGACTACTGGACACGCCGGGGGCAAGTCGACGAATATGAAACGAAGCGGTTTGCAACGTTTGATTCTCGGAATTATGAGGAAACCTATATGTCCAACCGAAGTTCTGGAACTTATACATGTCGTCGACCCTGCGCAAGATAACACCTTCATAATACGTGTTTTCTATTTACAGTCCCGACTCCAGCAGTGAAGGCGCCGTGGCTGTATTTCACCTCTGGCTCCGATGCAGCCAAGTGAAGGCAATTGGTACCACCACGACGTTACCTCTTTAAGCGGATAAGCTTTACTGAGACGGTCTTGTTGGACAAGAACCTAATGGAGGCGGTGCTGAGAACCGCTGTTAAGAATTTGTCCCTGCGTTGTGCTTGATGAACGATACTTAACAACGTCGTACGCTGTACACGTCACACACACGATCGTCATCACACACGAGAATCGGTGAGTAACCAACACAGACGCAACTTGCAATAATATTTCAATCGACAGCTGCGTCGTTATTCGTTATCCAGATGGCAGATGGAACGATTTAAGTTGTACAATATCTCAAAAACTAATATGCACGCTTAGCTCTATTACTAAACCTGCTGGACCGTGAATAAAGCTATTTCTTATATCTCACCGAGGAATAGTCTGTCCCCATTGCT
The DNA here is from genome assembly GCA_022114935.1 of Leptestheria dahalacensis. NCBI lineage: Eukaryota > Metazoa > Arthropoda > Branchiopoda > Diplostraca > Leptestheriidae > Leptestheria > Leptestheria dahalacensis. Next base: position 7,041 of record JAIQCU010000293.1, on the reverse strand, counting down.
TTCTTTTCTGCACCACAGTAGACTACTTATAAAGCCATCATTTAATTCAGTTTTTATGTTCGCGATTTTAAACGCTCTCGCAGTAATTAGTTTTCGGCAACCTGGCTTTGTCTGCGGTAATTTAGATTCCATTTAAAAATAATGTTCAGTGAATGAATCGTCTTTGTTATTTGCTATGTGTGTTTGTGCCTAGCATTCGAATGAAGATGATTCTAAAATTATACATTAGCTGGAAAATTTGCAACTGAAAAGAGGTCGAAATGTCGAGTCGACTCATATTCGTCACGTGGGTATGCAGCTGAGTCGACCATAGTTAAAAAGAACGTCAAAAGTTGAGTCGACTCATATACGACACGTCGGAAAGCAGTTGAGTCGAGCGCCATTGAAAAGAGGGCGAAATGGTGGGGCGAGTCATGTACGACACGTGGGGACGCACTTGACTCGCCCGCAGTGGAAATGAGGGCGAAATGTCTTGGGCATGCCCGGACTTAGTTTGGCTCCCATGTACAGAGGTAGGAGAAACGATTATACAGAAACAGATAAGGGAATTTGGAGAAGTGGTGGAAATAAAAACAGGGGAAAAAACGTGGAATGGAAAAAAGTGAACAAAAAGTTTCCGTGCTGGTCAGCAATGGAGACAATGAAAACAAGAATACGCGCATATGCATCATAGTTGAATCATAACACAACTAGCAATGTTTAACACATTCGTGAAGTAATTATCTCATGTCGATTATGTAAGAACGGTTTCTTCTGAAAATGATGCGTGATTAAATATTTGGCTTTCTGAATTTTTCGGAATAAGTATAATAGGCAAACTATTTCATAAAAATCGGCTAGAAGTGCTACATGAACGTGATGTTACGTGATGACTACGTGACGTGATGAGATACGGAAGCACTCGCCAGATCACAAAACAACGGTGAAGACTTTTTTTTTCCCAAGACACGGGTTTTCTCTGTTTCGTTCGTATGGGGTGCTTAATATATCCTTGAACTTTTGGATTTTTTAAAACCTGCTTCTACTGTTCTAAAAAAATCCGAGGTCTGTGAAGAACTTTCGACCGATTCAACCAAAAACTGGCAGACGGGTTTCAACTTATCAAGCAAATGTACGAATCGTCCACACCATAGTTAATTGGCAAGATATGCGTAGTTCATTCAACTTGGCTCTACTTGATCTTGTTCCTAACCAGTTATGTCTGACGAGTTCGTTGACTTTTCCATTTTTTTAATTGCAAATGCAAACAAATGTGCCCACTGCAGCATCCGATCCAATAGGACGGTTCTCAGTGTCATAAACCCCGTTCAGGATTAATGAACATCGTTAAGAGATCAACATAACGTGTGTGCCAACGTGGTGTATAACGCAGCTCAAGCTGAAGGTCCACGTTCCAACAACGCACTCACTATAGCTGTAACTTTCATTATAGAAACAAGTACTGGTAAAAACGCCCTCGTAAATCAGAGAATGATTGCTTTGGCTAGGTCAGACACGAGTTTCAAACCCCGCAATAATGAAATACTATCGACGTGAAGATCTACTGACAACTGTCATAAAAAGTTGTCCAGCAGAATGTACAAAATATTGAGACGTTGCTATCTTTGAGAACCAGTTTTTACTTTTCGGTTTCCCACATAGAAAGTTGCTAGTACACAACTTTTGTCGTAAAAGAAGGCATAAAAGGAGCTTGTCGGAGGACTTGTTGTTAGTTCATGGCGAAAGATAGAGAGCAAGATGATCTACAAACTTCTTGGAAACGTTCTACTAACTGCAGCAATAGCTCTGGGAGCACCACCAGGAGAAGGTACGAGTGATACGGATAACTAATTAGTTATGGTTGTTGCGAGTGGTTTTACATAACTGAAAGCATTTATCTCTAACCAAACATATATGACACTAAGACACTATAGTATCATGCTCCTATTTCTCGGCTGTCAAAATGAGGTACTTAAATTGTAAAGTTTTTTCATAAACAACAGCTTCACGAGCACCCTTCTTCACTGCAGTAATGCCTCATTGGCTAAATTCACCACTTCACTTCATTTACCCAACGTTTCACCCTACCCCCAATATTCCTGAACCCAAACATGTAAGTTTAGTCATTTCAAATCTTAAGCGCATGAGACAAGTTACTAACTAGTTCCCTTTCAGAAAAACGGCATATTTGGCTCGTCGATAAAAGAACTCTTCGGCAACCAAGAACCCGAGCCAACGTATAAATTCGACAAGAAAAGTCTTCCTGTAAATATTACTAATCTACCAGTTCCAGTGGTCGTCTCCAACGATTCTCTACCGGTGACTATCCGCAACACTTCTCTCGGGGTACAAGTCCTTAACGTACCTCTACCAGTTGGCATAGTCAACAACACAGTCTTTGTCAACGTCACCAACGTCCCGTTACCTACCGTCGTGATCAACGGCTCATTTCCTGTGACGCTAAGCAACTCGTCCATTCCTGTCAATGTACTGGACCTTCCTCTACCCGTTGGTTTAGTCAACGAAACAGTCTTTGCCAACATCACCAACCTCCCCTTACCTACGGTCGTGGTCAACGACTCGTTTCCTGTTACGCTGAGCAACTCGTCCATTCCCGTCAACGTTCTGGATCTTCCTCTGCCTGTTGGTATAGTCAACGTGACGCTGCCTGTCAATGTAGAAAACCTGCCGCTACCTGTCGGTTTGGTCAATGCATCCGTTCCTGTTACAATTCTCAATGACACGTTGAAAGTCAATGTGCAAAACACGCCACTGTCCGTGAATGTGAATAATCAACCGCTGGCTGTAACTGTTCAAAACACGCCACTGCCGGTTACATTTGACCAGCCGATCAATGTAACGTCTGACCAACTGGCGGCTTATTTTGCAGCTATCAATGCAAGTAACGCAGCAATTGGAAGCATTCTTCAGGTGACCATCAAATTTGAAATATACATCTAACCAGTTCTCCTTTTTTAAAACCAGTCTTTCCAATCTTCAAATATTTAACACTCTATTGATTTTCTATAAAAGTACGGTTCTAAACAGCTACCACTTGCTACAATCGTCGAGATCCATATGGTGTATCTTTATAGAAAAGCCTTGAAATGCGCCAGATCTACTTCAGTTATTCAAAGTTACCTGATCTATTTAGAACCAACCATATGCCCGACTCTGCCCTACCGATTCGAATTTCGGAACCGAAATCAGCGCACCTTGCAGACGATTGAACTCGACGTGCTACTGTTTCTTCAACAATATTACGGTATTTCAAGTTTACCTCGAAGAATTTCTTTAATTTATGAAAGTTTTGTCGTTGACAGCTCAATTCCAGCGAGGCTGCAACCTTCTGCAAAGCTGCTGGGTTTGACGGTCTCGTCAGTCTAGAGACCAGGACAGAAGCAACGATGGTGGCTTCGCTGTTGTATCTCCTCGGTATGTTTCAATACTGTGCCAATTGAAGCCCTGGTACCGTCTAGACTAAAGGAAAATTTAACTGGTTATTGCTCGCAAGTTTTCAAAGGTAGAGCAGCCGAATAATTACGGAGTGCTCGTCTATAAGTACTTGATACACTCGTAAAGTTTCGCTTAAATCGGCTCATTAGTTTTGTCCAACAAAAATCCTTAACGTTTCACAATTAAATAATTTTCCGCCCTTCCTTTCCGCCTCTGATCTATTATTTCTTACCATTCAGAGAACCCTTTTTTTGGTTCCAGACTGTACCTCTAAACACATGTTTTCTATTGACAGTCCCAACTCCAGCTGTAAACCCCCCAAGGCTGTATTTCACCTCAGGTTCAGATGCAGCAAGCGAGGGCAACTTTGTATGGACTACGACGATGATTCCTTTTGATCCGAATGAGCTGTATTGGGGAGGTCTTGGTGGTCAGGAACCTAATGGAGGAACTAATGAGAACTGCGTCGTTATTCGTTATCCGGACGGGCGATGGAATGATTTAAGTTGTACCACACCCCGCAACTTCATATGCGAGCTTAGCTCTGTTGCCAACCCTCTGGGATAAGACACCGTGAATAGATTTAGGTAATTCGCCTTTTGGGTAGAATATTTGGATGGGGTTACTGACATTTAAACAAAAATCCATGAATGAAAACTCACGTGCATGAGTATCATATAGTTGAAAAACAATACACGCATAGAAATATGTCAGTAATACCCGAGGTATTAGGGTCTTTTTCCTTGAATGATAGTTGGCTATTGTTTTTGTTTATTAATAAGTAATTGATCAGTAAATCGTACTCTCTATAAACGAGTAAGGCATAAACTTAATAGTCCAGATGCATTACTGGCAATTACTAAAAAATGGCTACGCTAAAGTCTTGTACAGAAAATAAAGTCCGGCTGATAAAACTGTATAACAGCCACACATATTCCACACTCATCGTAATTATCAGCTTAGAATTAAGGTTATATAACAAGGAGTTAATCGAACGAGTTATATCGGAACCTTTCGCGCTAATGTGGTCAGTGTGTAATGGTTTAAGTTGGTTAAGTTAGTGTCATGACAAATTCATGAAGTTATCACGAAACTCCGTTCACAAGACATTACTAAACCTCACCCCTTTCTTAACCCTCGGTTACCCGTCATGATCTGTTTTACGGATGAATGCATTTCAATACGACGATATTGGTTTCTTTCTTTCGCTTGAAACCAGTGTCTACCATACCCGTTTTCTGGCTAATATCCAACAGCCAGGAAACACGGGAACAAGACATAGTACCGGCCCCAGAACCCAGCTGGCATAGGCACATTAGAAATAAAAAATTGATAGAAATAGATAGATAGACAGACAGACAGACAGACAGACAGACAGACAGATAGGCAGGCAGAAAGACAGACAGATAGATAGATACAGATAGGTAAGTAGATCGATAGATAGATAGATAGATAGATAGATAGATAGATAGATAGATAGATAGATAGATAGATAGATAGATAGATAGATAGATAGATAGATAGATAGATAGATAGACAGACAGACGTTATAGACAAATAGATAGAATACTGAGGTTCTGGGGCCGGTTGTGATCTGGTAATAAGCGTATCGGGTACACCCGTGCATCACCAGCCTACTTTTCCATGACACAGGTTTGCTTTGGTTCGCTCGTGTGGGGCGTTTAAAATATCCTTGAACTATCGGGGGAAAAATTAAGAAACCTGCTTCTACTGTACGTGCACTGACCCTCGAAAGAAGCCGCTGCATTTAAAAAAATTTCCACCGATTCAACCAGAAAAGTGACAGACAGGTTTCAACTTTATATGTAAATATATAAATTAATCAGACCATTTGTCTTAACAAAAAGTGTACTAAACCCAGCTGGCCATAACATACCGGGTTGTTCAACTTAACATGTGATCTTAGAACACAGAAAGGACAAAAACTCAAAACAAAACAGATACCATACAAAATATCAGTTTAGCCAATGAAAACGTAAAATACACGGAAGCAGTGCTAGACACAAACGAACAGAGTGTAAAAAAAAGTAAAACATACACACACACACACACACACACACACACATTTGAAAATAATTGATAACAGGACTGAAATTGGAAAAAAAAGACCATAAGAACTGGTATTAACCAGACCAAGGTTAACTGGCAAACTATACGTAGTTCTTTGAACTCGGCTCTACTAGTTTTTTTTTTATCGTAGCAAGACCTGTCAGAAGAGTTTGTTGACATCAATTTTTTACTTCGAATTTCATACGCAAACAAGTGTGCCCGCTGCAGCAACTGGTCCAAGAGGACGGTTCTCAATGTCATTACCAACGTGAGTCATTAAGTTCAACAAGGCGTTACCATATTCTGTTCTGCCCTAATCTTCCTAGTGTTGCTATACACCGTTGCTAACACCCCACTCCTACTCCTACCGATACAAACAACCAAAATATCCGAAGTGCATTAAGATATTCCGATCTTGGCAGATATCACGGACAGTTCCTTCAAAAGATGAGAATTACATTATCCACAGTTGACGATAAATGCATTATCTTTAATAGCCACATAGCTGGATTATCACCTCTTTAAGGATTAATGATCCTAACTGTTAGAGGACGGCATAGAGTTGACGTCAACGTGAATACGTGGCATGATTGAAGTTACGGGCTCGAGTTTCAACCATGCACCACAATAACTAAATGTCCTGATAAAAGATATGCTCAGAAAGAAGAAAGTTTTTGTCGGACAATAACCACTACGGTTGGGTTAGACACGAGTTTCAAACCCCACAACAGTAAGATTCTAGTGAGATGAAGATCTACCCACAAATTTTTTGTCGAGCAGCGTATACCTTAAAAAGGAATGGACTGCTTTTACAGAACCAGTTTTTATTCCCTTGCCAAGTTGAAACGTTGCAGTACACGATTTTTCTCATTTTGGGAATAAAAGGAGCATGTTGCGAGAACAAGTCTTCGTTGATAACAGGAAGTCGACTGCATGATGATCCATAAACAGCTACGAAGCGTCCTGCTAGTTACAGTACTAGCTCTTGGAGCACTACCAGAAGAAGGTATGAATGATACAGATAATATTTAGTAGTAAGTGTTCCTGGTGTTTCGAAAGAATGACCTTTGACGTGAAAGACACTATATTGTTATCTTATTCGTTGACGGGTCATAGGGCGATGTTATTGTCTAAATTGCTTAACAGCATGGAGACATATTGTTCACTTTATTCCACTTCATGTTTTTTTTCTTTTTTTCCCCGTTTTTCTTCCCACCTTTTCAAATTCCCTATCTGTTTCTATGTAAAATCGTTGTCCCATCTCTTTACATGGGAGCCAAACAAGTCCGGGCATGCCCGGCCATAGTGAGTTGCCATGGCCATCAATGACGTCACCATGACGCAATGACTCAAAATGACTCAATTGCGTCATCGTATGACTCAACTTCATAACAACTTCAAATGCGTACCCATGTGTCCTATATGACTCGACTCGACTTTTCGCCCGCTATTCGGCTACGGACCAACCAGATGCGTACCCATGTGTCCTATATGACTCGACTCGACTTTTCGCGCGCTTTTCAACTGCGGACCAAT
>JAIQCU010000292.1:0-62050 GCA_022114935.1 Leptestheria dahalacensis | reverse complement strand
GCAAATTGTGGTAACGCCATCAGTAAATTCCAAAGCTATCCAAAATTCTGTTGAAATTTCTTTGGTTTGCTTCAAGGCTTTATTGGCCGAAGTTGACGGCTTCCCCCTCTGCGCCATGGCCTATAACAAATGAATTTTAACATGAAATTCCCTTAGAACAGAATATACTCGGAAACGTACTGTCGCGTTTAGCGCCCTGCAGAATAATTGTACAAGCGAACTTGCTATTTAACCTTGTATATTTTGTCCACTTTCTTTTACGTCTCGTCTCCTTGCTCTCTTTTTCTCGACTGCCCTTGTACCAACCACTATTCAAGAAACTACTCTAGAAAAACGTTTCTATGACGGCTCTAGGCCTGAATCACTTTGACAACAAAAAGGAAAACTACGTGACTAAAGAAAAGGAAATCAGGGCACCAGTATCCGGGTCAAGCAGGGTCAGTCCCTTGGGAGAGATCGACCCCGCGACAGTACCTTGCGTAAGCCAGAACAGTTCAATCAGTCTGCGAATGTTGTAAAACGATGTTATAAATCCGGAAATTCACCTTCAGTGTCGGTTAACAACTACACGAGACGCGCGACTCGGGGACTTTTCCGTTTAACAGCAAAGTCACGTCTGCGGTTTCAAACTGACCAATAGGCTTTGTAGGAGGAGCTGGCTCGACCGAGCGAGTGATAGGGTAAAATCCCCTCTGCTGAACACATTCGATAAGTTGTATAAAAAAATCCTTAATAATTGTAGTGCAACAACCACAAATGAAAAACTAACATTAATTATCACTTAGAGACAGATGCTTTATGGAAGCAGACGACGCGTAATAATAAACAGAAACAGACACCCTACTGAAATGAAAATTTCCAAGGTGAACATCTCAACGAGAACCTGAAGTTTCGTTGCTTCTATATATTGTTGTTGCACGTAAAATGAACAATCAGTCAACTGATGGGATTGTAAGGAAACGGGGGACTTCCGTGTGGACTAGACGAAGAGTGCAGAAACAGCTGAATCTGGCTAGGGCAGCGTTGTTAAGTCAAGAGTTTGTTATTGTTGACAGCGACAAGGCTAATGAAGTAAGTACTGAATTCTGTAACTGTATGATTTCAGACCGAAAAAAAATTGCCGTGCTGACAATTTATTTTCTTAATATTACAGTTTCCACAAAATAATCCTTCCGCCAGTGCCTCCTTTCACATTGAAAGTGGATCTTCGCCAGAGGAAGAAGACAGCATTGTTCTGAACGGTTTATGTCAGCCTGAAAACATTGGAATACAGATATCCAGTGAACCACTAAGGGCTGGACCATCCCACGAAAACTCATCAGTTATTGACGCGTCGTGTGCAGAATCGACTTCTGATAACGAGGGACACGGGGATGCCGAATTAGATTGGTTGGATGAACTTCTGCTAGTAGAGCCAGAAGCCGTCTACAATGACTGCGAGACCATAGCTGACCATAACGTCGAAAGCTGGAACGTCTCTAATACAGCGGACGAAGAAACAACTGACAACATTGAGGACGAGGAGATCGAAGTTTTCGTAATAGATAATTTAATATTATTACTTGGTTTTATTATCTGTTTAACACTTTTTGAAAATTTACTTACAGGACCTTGAAGCTTTCTCCCAGCGCTATTTGACAGGCCCAGAATGTGCGCCTTTTCTAGCAATCGCGTATTATCTTAAGCATCAACTAAGTGATGCAGCCTTGGAAGATTACTTGAGAATGCTTGGCTGTACTGCTGATTTTGGAAGTCAACTGCCGCTCACAACTCACTTGCTGCTGAAGAAGTATCAACCACTGATGAAAAAAGTTGAGAAGGTTTACGTGTGTGGAATCTGCGACCACCCTCTTGTCAACGGAGCAGATGGAAAGCCATTGGTTGACCAACCGTGTAAACACAAGTACGACAAGGAAACTCATGACGGTTGCTTCATATTACTATTGCCCGTTGAAGAACAGTTTCAATATTTTCTGGGGAATTTCCCACTGCACCCCAAAGAAAACCCTGATCCGAATTACCGAGGAGACGTTCACACTGGCAAACTTTTCCAGAAATGTTTGCAACAAGGATTCATCAGTGAGAGTACCATAACTTTGCAACTGAATATAGACGGCGCCCAGATCTTCAAATCCAGCAAATTCGGATTTTGGCCCTTCATGGGGATAATCAACGAGGCTTCCTACTCCGTTAGAAGATCGAATGTCATTCTGTTCGCGTTATGGTACGGCAATAGGAAGCCACCAAGAGCAGCATTCCTGGAACCCGTCTTGTCTACTCTGGATAGGCTTGCATCAGAGGGAATCACCTTCCGCGAAAAAGTGTACAAAGTTCGTCCTGTACTTGTTACTGTAGATTCCGTCGCCAGGCCGGTGCTCCGCAACACTACTCAGTTTAATGGGGAATTTGGGTGTGACTTCTGCCTTCATCCCGGTAAACAATATAGTTAGCCTTAACGCCCAACAAATATAACATAATTTACATTTTTCTCCAAACGTTACTCGATTCACAGGAAAAGTTGTCAAAGTTGGCAAGGGAAATGCTCGAGTCTACCCCGAACCAAAGGAAGGCGAACCGGCGTACCCAAAACGAACTCTTCGTCAGCACGTGAATGACTTACAGGTAAATATACGCATCTTGTACTGAAAAGTTTGTCGGTGAGACTCACATGTTCATAACTTGACTGTTGTATAATTACAGGACTACTTCGATTTTGGACACCAGAAGCATGGGATACTAGGGGACACCCCGTTCCTTCATCTTCGAGGTTTCAACTTCATCCGTTCTTTTGTGCCCGACTACATGCATGGTGTGTGTCTCGGCGTAATTCGTTATTTACTCTTGCTATGGACTCTACCGTCGCACAGCAAGGAACCTTGGTCCTTGAGGAGAAAAATAAGCGTGGTGAACCAAAGACTCGCGGCAGCCAAGCCTCCATACGAAATTACCAGGACGCCGAGGAAACTGGATAACTTAAAACGGTGGAAGGCAACAGAGTTTCGAGCGTTCGGTCTGTACTATTTCACTGTGTTAGAAGGAATTCTACCGGAGCGCTTTTACAACCATTTCATGCTCCTGTCGTACAGCTTATATGTGTTGCTACAAGATCGGGTACACATTTCGGACGTGGCAGAAACCAGGAGATTGTTGTCCAAATTTGTGCTAGATATGGAACAGCTTTATGGGCTGCAGCACATCAAATTCAACTGTCACTTGCTAGTCCATCTCTCGGACAGCGTGGACAACTGGGGGGCCCTTTGGGCGAGTTCCACATTTATACCGGAACATTTCAATGGCTTTTTGACCAGATTGTGCAATGGGACCCAAGCTGTGGCTGATCAGATGGCACAGACACTGCTACTGCGAAACGCTGTGCTTTCAGAGGTCGTCGCTTTAATGGAAAAGGACAAGTTAAACGTCAAGATAGGATCTCTGTTTTGCAGTTTACTTCCTGAAATTCCGGTGGCAAAAAAGAAGTTGTATGCCAAGGGATCAGCACTGTTGTTACAGGACAACGCATGTTTGCTTGGCAGTTCGGGGGGGAAAAAACTTGACAATGAAGAAAGGTTCGCTCTGAGCAACCTAGTTGCCGACAGAAGAAATTCTACTTGTCTGAATCTGCAACATGTAGTAGTACATTCCTACAAGAGGTATCAAGCGTCTAATGGTAGCATATACACGGGAGTTGATTACGTGCGTGCTCCCAAAAGAAGCAATTATTGTGCAATGCTTGCTGGCGGGGAAGTGATTGCGATAAAAGAAATTGTGTACGTCTCCGAACTAGGGAAAGGAGAAGTTGTTATTTTTGGGCACATTCTTCAGAAAAACCTGCAAAGTCCTACTGTGTTTGCAGCCTGTTCCTCCGTCTCTCCAAGCGGAAGAATCATCGGCCTGACAGCAAGATACTTCTACGATCCAAGCGCCCCACCTATAGCTGTATATGGGACTCAGTTGGTTAGAAAGTGTGTCATAACTTCTGCAAATTCTTTTGTGAATTCCATGATTGTCACTGCTCTGGTAAATTCTAAGGAAACTGATTGATCTTTTCAATATACATATATAAGACGCTACAAAATTGTTTTTCACTTTGATTTATATTTTATTTAAGAAATTATTTGTAGTATCATGTTTTACATTATTATTTTACGAAGATTGCTCTATAATTACAGAATTCACTGAATGTATACATAGATGAATATGTAATATTAAACAACTTATTATATTGTTATGATAATTGTATTTAAGAATTCAGAATCAAATTAGTTTCTTGAAAATTACACGTTGAAATGAAACTCTTTCTTTAACAAATTTGTGTTAATAAATTATATGGAGAAACGATCTACATGATTACAAATGCAAAAGAAGACGTACGAGCGCGCATACTGCAAAACCCGCAGCAGCATACTTAGACAGCAAGAAGCAAATAAAATACGTGCTGTCGGTTTGCTTACTTTTGATGTATTAACATTTTGTATAGCGACTGGTAGCCAGTTGTCTGCAAGCGACCTAGCGTATAGGAAAATTACCTACTGACGACGCGTTGACCGTCAACAAGTATTTTGTTGCTTCAATCGACGGATCGAGCCGTCGTTGTACTTTTTCGTAAGGGTGGGGCTTGCCGTGATCGGTACACGTGTGAATGCGATGATTTCTTTTTCAAGAGGTAAGTCTGCAAACAAATTCATAAAATAGCTGGAACCCTCTCAGACTTCCGACGATAGTCGATATTTGGACCGAATGTCCACAAGAAACGTAGTCGACAAGTTCCTTGCGTTCGCGTTGGAGAAGCCGTACCCAAGGATGTGCCCTCATTTTGCTAATCATCTGCTTCGCTCCTATTATATTTGGATTGAATGTCCACAAGAAACTTAATCGACAAGTTCCTTGCGTTCGGGTTGGAGAAGCCGTACCCAAGGATGTGCCTCACTTTACTGCAAATACTGGCGTTTTAGCTCCTTATGGCGCAGAACCTCAGCGTGGGCTGTGGAAAGCAGGTGATCGACGACGCATTCGAGTCGTTTCCTGTCGTCGGCGCGAATACCCTTGGCTAGAGGACACTGTCCGTTCCGGCTGCGACGTTTATCTTTGAGACGGAAAGCTGGGTCCTTGTTCAGAACGTTGCTAATCATCGATTGGTTGTACAGACGTTTGTTGCGATTGTACGCACTATCCAGCAGTCTAACTGTGAAGTATTCCGTTAAATTGGTGGAGAAAAAATCGACGAGCGCAAGGGGGTTAAAGGCCTTCAAGCGGTTTAGGACGATGTCTTTGAAGATCCAAAAGCTCGCCTCCGCGAAATTATTGGTATCGTGCCCTCGCGTTAGGAGTTGTTGTGCCTTGCGATAACACATGGCCCATTCTTCTTTGCGCCCATAAAGCGCATCGACATACTCTACGAAATTGGGATACTCCTTGGCACTGGTTTATAGATGTTTCACCGCCGCATAAGCATCGTCAGACGTCGTTGCTCGTAGAATCTGCAAATTTTTATTGTGAGTAACAAAGTATCGAGCAATACAAGAAAGTTATTTTCTGGAAAATGCTCTTAAGATTCGGCCTATCCTCCTTTCTTATCTTATGGTCAGCGTCCCACAACCAGCGCCAGACGGATTGCGGAAGGTGGAAGAGGTAGAGAAGCTGACGTGCTCGAGACTTACACTGCGGAAACTGATACCGCAGGCGGTTCACGCCTTAAGTTTCTGCGAAACCAGTCTGTTGCCACTCAATCGTGTCGCGATTGCACACAGGAACAGAATCATTGACGTGCTTTTGGCGTTTTTTTCATGGCTGTTCCTCCTCCAACTCGCGCCGTCTGCCGCACAGAAGCCAGTGAAACACCAGTGGAGAAGAAAAAACGCCAAGTAAACCCACAACATAAAACACGAAATGATTAGACTTTCCTTGAGGAAAACGCGAACACGTGGAGGAATGACGGGCAACATGGTGAAAGCTGTTGAAGAACTCTTCGTAAGATGTTTACAGCTCAGCAGTTGGAGTGGAAATAACGTGAACATGTTATAAACTTACGCTTGTTGGCCTCAACTCCATCCCAGAGCAAGCGAATAGCCGCAGGCACTGCTAAGGATTCCAGTTTGAGGAATTCCAGCTTGGGTAGATCCTCAAAAGTATGGCAGTAGCGGTAGCACCAACGAATTCTCCTGGTTCACCGCGCCCGTGGTTATAGTCGTCCATTCCGACTTTATCGATTTCTTCCAAACCGAGGTACTTCAGTGTTTGTCAGAAAGGATTGACCAGCTCACTGGGTACCTGGACATCGGGCAGCGGAAGGGTGAACAGCTTTACCAGCTGGTCGTGCTGTTGGGTGACCATGCCATTGAGTTCCCAAGGGTCCAAAGAGAAGTTGAGCACCAAGACGTTCAGCGTAGGGCACGATTCTCCGACGAGAGTCAAGTCCATTTTTAAGGGTTCAGGTACAGCCCTCAAGATTAGCTGCGTCAGACTGGTCAGTAGACGTAAGCTAGCCAAAACTTGGCGGAAAACCTCCCTGTTGGAACACCAGAATCCAATAGAACTGAAATCCAGCTTTCGTAGACACGGGGAATACCGCGCTATCACCGGTACGACGTCCCGGTCGAGAGTGAATCCCTCATCGTCCGTGACAGCTACCTCTAGCTTCTGGAACGAGTGGTCCAGGACGCAGGAGAGAAACGCTGACGGTCTCACAATTACCCCTTGATAGCGAGACAAACTGAAGAGTTCCACCAACAGAGCCCTGGCGTTTTTGCTGACCAGTCCGACTAGGGTCTGGTCGAGGCGCTGCCGAATCAAGTCACGCACAAAGTCAGGGTGGCCCAAGCGGGTAGACGAAATTACTACAGAGGACGAGGTAAAGTTGCTGGACGATACCGGGGAGCAATGTGCTGGGCAGAGGGAGAGATCCGCGACGATGCCCTTGAACACAGCTCGAAGGGCCAGATTCTTCAGTGACGCGACAGTCGCCATTTTGTGATATAAACCAGGGAAATCGCAACAGACAATTAGTTGATTTGTTATAGCCTGTGTTAAGGGGGAAATATCCAAGATAACACAGGACGAGCCATGTCGAGCATTTGCAGCGGACATGGCTGAACGGTCAACCATGCGTATCTTGTTATAAACTGAAACGACACGTTCGACGTGCATTGAATGGGGTGATAAACACAGTATCCCAGCAAGTAGGCTGCGAAGAACTCCTCGTGACACAGCCAGCATCATCTTCAATCTTACGCTAAGTTTGCAACCAGCGTCAGTATCTGCGGGCAAAGATGGCAGGCTAGAGATATCGTCCCAGCATTCACAGACGGCATCGGCAAGCTTGGAGACGTCGTCTGGGAAGAGCTTTTTCACCAAAGGCTGGGCAGCATGGATCAATTTTGCCGGAGTATCTGCTTGAAGTGTTTCTTTCATGAGCGATATGCACTCGTGCTGTTCATCTGCCAGACGTTCCGACAGAAAGTTTATAGCAGATTCGATCCCTTCTTCCCGGATTGCACGGCGACTGCGGTAACAAGTGGTGAAGAACTGGTGTTGTGCCTTTGATGATCTTGCGTTGCGTTCTGGCTCAGGGTAAGCAGCATACTTCTCCTCAAAACCATCAGGGTAGGGAGCATCCCGTATCAATTGCAGCTTTTTGACGGCGATGTCCCGGCACGTTCAAATGTCCGCAATGATGGGATTTCCCTTTTTAAAGCTGTTTTTGTAAACACTGCAGAATTGCTAGCACATCGCCCATAAGTGTTGTAAGCCAGAATTGAAGGGATATTTTTTCCCAGATCTTCAAGTAACCTGAAGCCTCCTTCTTGTCGTTCCTTTCACCACTTGCATCTCGAATCTGGGACCAGGTGGCTCGGCATCCATCAATATTGTGAAGAAGCACGGTAACGAGAGTGGCAAGATTCTCCGCAAATCGCACTTCAAAATGTTCGGGGAAGGGCCGAGCGGTTTCTTGGTGCTTATGCAGCTTTTTTCGTTCTACTTGAAGAGCACCTGCAGTATGACGAAACCGATTTTAACTGAGTTTTCCATAGCTGGAGCTCGCGATCAGAAACGAAAATCGACTCGACTGCCAAGTCACTTCGATGAGCTGAGCACCATATCGTGAGCAGTCCGCGCCCAAGTTCATCCTTGACCAAGCGCCTGAGTCCTTCCTTTTCGCCAGTGTTGGCTGCTTCGCTATCAGTGGTGAGTCCCACGAACTTTGTCTCAAGTAATTTGTGATTGTGATGCAGCATTGGAAGTGCAATTTTCACATTTCTAACGTTTCCCATAGCAAGGAAATCAGGAATTCAAGAATAAGCAAATTTCATGAATCCAACACTTATCCAGCATTATATCTATTTATCCATAATAAGAAACTTATCAAACTTGTCAAATACTTGTACAGAAATTTATCCATAACCAGAATAAGGAGAAATAGCCAATATATCGCGCTATGGCCGCAATGTACAGATACACGATGTTAATTTCACTTTCCCCGCTTAGAGCAGCAAAGATTACTTCTCCCCTTTCGGTCAAACAACCAAAAGATGCTCCGCCTCTTTTGACCTTTCGGTCAAAGGCATTCGGTCTGGTGGGATGCTCTCGGCAAGACGCTGCCAAACCCCTTGGTAAGGAAATCACGTGGCACAGCCATCCTGGGGGCCAGCACAAAAAGGACGGGGCATATAAAACTTCCAACCTAGGTTTCAGATATACGACAAATGCAACCTCTGAAATCTTTCCGACGATTCAAGATATTCCTTAACTAAGAGAAATAAACTCGATAAACCAAAACAAAGAGGACCCGAAAACAGAAACGTGTTTGTAACAAGGAGAACTCGGAAAACACCAAACAAGAATCGTGAACCCCAACGAGCAACTTATTTGAAATAAAATGGACTCGGACAACCAGGCTAGCAGCGATAAGACGAACCCTATCGGGACCTAGACCAGCGCCTCCGATCGGTACGACGTCTCCAGGTGAACTGAAAAGAGGAAACTGAGCGCGGCCCTTATATAACCATGGGTTAGGCATAAAGTCTTAACAGTCGGCACTGGGCTAAAGCTTAAGAGATTAGTGAATTTGAAATTCGAGGATTTCTAGTCTGTGACATTTTAATAACCCGAATTTAAAATGCTTTTGCAACTGCTATTTACCGCGTGAAACGTCGACGAAACTTTGAAAACGTCGTATGAATTTGGAATGGCCAAGAGAATTGGGTGGCCATTCCGAGAATTGGGGTGAACTGGGAACTGGGCTGCTGCCTGCTGCCTTAAGCTCTCCACGAAGTGCCGAGTCATCCGCATTTAGAAAATTCAGTTGTGCTGAAATATGAAGAAAAAGACGCGGATCTAAAGTTTAATGACCAAGATATTCCATACAATTTTATAAGCGAATATAGGGCAGGTGCACGTATCGAGAATCGGCTTCTCTTAACTATCGATTCTTGAGCGCTGAAGTATACATGGCGGCTTATGGCGGAATGAGCCAAAATCGTAGTTTTCTTCGGTTTTAAGGTAGAAAACGACGTCAAATCAACTTTTCTTAGACTTTTTCGGAATTTTCACGTCTTTAGGCGTATTTTGACGTAGAGAAAGTGGTGTCTGACGTTTTCATTTAATTACAGGGGGTCGTCAAAACTCGCTGTGTACTGCCAAGACTGTTTACGTCCCTGTCGAATAACACCATTTGAGGTATGCAAGATATATAACGTTAGCTACATGTTGTAGGTAAGCATTTTATTGATTTTAGTTTACCCTGGCTTCTGCCGGATGTGGTTGACATTACCAACGTTGACATGCGCAACACACTTTGAGCTGTCGTGCGACACTGAAAGGTCAGTTTCTACAACAAAACAGTTGTTGTCCCTTAACATTCATTCCTTTTTACTGTAGTTAACTGTGTATGTTATGGAGATATACTTTGGCATTCCAGGCTCAGACAGTGGGATGGCGGTGATGCACCGCAATGTACGTACAGCATTGAGAAATGCCCGTCTGTACTTTCATGCCCTGTCGCCGCCTGAACTAAGCCGTTACAAGTCAAAACTAGATAACGTCAATGGATTGGACCCATACGAGATACCTGAAAAGAATTACACCTCTAACATTGTCATATGGCCACCTATACAGCTGCAAGATCTGACGAGTTATTTGGTGGACGGAGTAAGCCCCCACACTGACCAGCCACTAAGGAACTTTAAAGCGGTTGAAGCCTCAGTATTCTTCACAAGCGGGTTTGTTCTCTAAGTTGAAGTTCTTTCAACTGAATTTTGCTCAACATTGGAGAAGCCTTTAGACTGCCAGCTATTTCGTGCAATAGTGAAGCGATCCCAGTCTGCTACTGAGGCTCCCGCCACCCCGTGGGTTGCAGTCACAGCGCAAGGAACAATCATCAGTGGTCACTGTACCTGCCTGGCTGGGTTAATAATATAAACTTCCTCGTGCTTTACTAACTTTGTATACTGTTTCTTTTGCAACGACAATAATGTATCTTTGTACATTTAGAACTGATGGCGCTTGTTCGCATATTGGTGCTCTACTCTTCTTCCTGGAGTTCAACGCCCGCAGTGCAGTTCTTTCTTGCACCCAAGGTCCAAAGCAGTACGAAGCAGCACAAAGCAGCCAGAGGCGACAAAATCCTTAAGAAATACACAAAATGCTTGTTTATAACGTAATTACTAATGTAATTAATGTAGTTACTAATGCCGAATTTGTTAATTTACTTCGTAACAGAACAGAACAGTGTGCACTGCGTCGTAAACAAAGAATGGTCAGACACAGCAACTTTTACTGAAGTCGTGTAAAATGACTAAGTAGTCAGGCACCAGTTCCTCCACGTTAAAATATGCCTAAAGACGTGAAAATTCCGAAAAAGTCGAAGAAAAGTTGACTTGACGTCGTTTTCTACCTTAAAACCGAAAGAAAACTTCGATTTTGGCTCATTCCGCCATAAGCCGCCATGTATAGTGTACTTCAGCGCTTAAGAATCGATAGTTAAGAGAAGCCGATTCTCGCAACGTGCACCTGCCCTATAAAACTATAATGTAATTTTCTAGTACCGCAAGAGTTGTGAAAACTAGGCCGAGTCCTTGATTCGGTCGTTGCCAAACGTTTTTCTTGGAACTGGCTGAGAAGTGGGAAATGCGACATTGAAGAGTGACTGAAGGAATCGAATCGGGTTTTCATGGTTACAATTAATATTTACAGCATTCTAGAAAGGGCTTACACAGTAGATGATGGATTATAAATAGCTATACGACCGACTATTTACAAATTGAACTGGAATAGATGATGAAATGACGTATTTCACTATTTTCGTTTGTAACTAATCTCTAAGCAGCTCCGTAATTATAAATATACTAGATTACAAATGAGCTGTAAATCGGGTCATCCATCAGTTAAACTTGTAATGAACACTATAGAAAAAAGAAACAACATTAATAATAAGTATTGTAGTGAGTAATAAAAATAAAATATTATGAAAATCTTGCATTGCAGACGGGCTATTCTCAAAAGTTGATGGGTTCCTCCACTTTTTTCTTACTTATATCGCGTGTTATTATTTTAACTGGGTAGTTGGCTCGCGAAATGTACTTGTGTCATCTACCTACCAAGCGTGACATTACAACGATGACAAAACTATTATATATTTATATATGTATATATAGCTGGATACAGAACTAGTTACTATAGCTACAGAATGTGCTACTAGCTTACGTATTGACATAGTTCGGTAAACTTCTTTCCATTCAATCCAAGATCTGGGGGTCTCAAGTGTTATAATGATAATAAGGTCGTGTTGGGAACGACGGAAGTTCCAATAACAGTTTTATAAATTTGGAATAAAACTTACTATCTATGCTAGGTTTCGGGCAATACTAACAAGTCACGTAAATGATGGATTGGTATTTTGATGTTGACATTTACTTTTCCAAATTACAGGAGAAAAAACAGATGAAAATTCTCAATCCATGTTGTAGTCTTGCTGCGGGTTGAAGGCTTCCTCGTCTCTGCACTTGGAGTGAATAAGCTCGCGCCGGACTTCGTGCGAGATTTTCGGGTGACGATGGACCGTTATCAGATGCAGCAGCGATTCCTTCTGCTCGCTACTCATGTCCTCCTTGTAGCGCTGGCAAAACGTCAACAGGGCCTGGTGCCACAGCACGGGAAGTGTACGCTGATCCATTTCGAACCTGACAGTTTCAATAACGGAATTGTTAATAATAACGTTCTGTCGCACTGACCGAGACTTGTTACGTACCGTAGAAAATGGTGAACGACAGCGTCGACAACCCGGTAGGGTAGAGCGTACTTTTTATCAAAGAGGATTCGCAGGAAAATCGAATTGGATCCACTGTAGCTCATTTCGGCGAGCTTCAGCATGGCGGCGGCAGAATGGAGTACCGGAATCGAACATTTGGCTATGACGGAGCCCACGATGATGGCTTCACGAAGGGTGCAGTCACCACTCTATAATATTCGATCAAATTAATACTGTTACTACTAGTCATACTAGTTAAGTTAAGTAAATCATTTACAGGATTACCTCGCAAAGTGGTAAAAGGAACCCTTTAAAGAAAGCTCCCGGTTTGAAAAGCGCCTTTCTAAGTGCCTGATAAAGCTGGAAATTCAGCTTTTTATACTCGGCGATATCGTCCCTGACTCGGGGCAGCACGATCAGATTGAAAAACCGCTGAGCCATCTTCTCCGTCAGGTTCGAAGTGAAGATCCTCGTGGCTGCGTACACTCCGGCTGCACTCCATTTCTCCGGATCTGTCCAGTTCAAACATAACGGAATAATAAGCAGTGAATTTAAGTTAATTTAGTAGTAATTAATTCGTACTTGTGATATAAAGAATCTGCTCCCAATTTTGGAGGCTAGGCAGGATTTTAAAGGCCTTGGGTAGTTTGCCGCTCCTGTAACGGCTCAAGACGATTCCAACTTTCTCGTACATGGCCTTCACTGAAGGATCCAGGTCTTTCAGTTGAAAATCTAAAGTTAAATACAATTTACATTAGTTAAGATAGGCCGTAGAAAGATATGCCATCATTACTTCCGGCGTCCGAGAATTGTGTCTGGATTTCCGTCTGCTTCTCCGTCAACTTCTCAGCGATGATGTCAGCCAGTGTCCGTTTGGGTGCGGGATTGGGATTCATGAACATCTCTAAGGCTCGCTCATCCTCCTCATTTATTTCCTGACAGTTTAACACAAAACAAATAAATTAAGTTTATCATTGTTCAGAGGTTGCTTAACTTTCGGTTAACTTACAATATCTTCGTATGTGATGACCTCGTCGTCAGACTGCATCTCGGGCTCGGAGTCCGACTCGTCATCCTTACGAACGAGACTGCTGGCTCCTCCCAAACTAATGGTAGTCCGTTTCTGCAAAAACAGGAATTCAATTCATAATTACTTAATTAACAACGACATCATAGTTGAACCAATGCAACGCACAAGATCGTCCGAATCTCCTCGCAGCTCGCCTTCCAGATCCTTCTGCTGTTCTCGGGCTTGTTTGAGAATTTGTGCCGAGAGTCGATCGTCGACGAAGTCGTCGTCACCTTCGCGGCGGTCCCGAACCTGAGATAAATGTATCAATATAATAAGTTTAGTACTTGTAACTTTAGATCAATTAGAATTAACTTGATTTCATGGGAAATAAAAGGTCACTTACTTTGACACGTCCTTTGCTCTGTGCATAATTGTCCCGCGAGATCTGCTGGTCGAGGGCCTCGTTGCGGGCGGCTTTAGTTAGTTTCAGTTTCTTCGCTTTACCCATTGTAAATTTTTATATTTCAACAATAACGGTTTTCAAAAGTAAATATACGTAACTAATTCCTTTCCTACAGGAGGATTTCATACGGCGAGACACATGTGTTTTAGAAAACTCGTCTGCTTTATTTTTCTTCGTTTACAGCATTGCCGCACGTTATTGTCTACTTTATGCTGTCTGGTGTTTCTATTTCTTTAATTTTATAGATAATTAATATATTTTTATAAATATATTACAAATGCTAATAAAATTATCATAACAAAGACTTATTATATGGAAAGATATCGCTTATTACAAATTGGACAACATTGAACAAATATATAACTTTATATTTATATAAATATCTAAATGACGCGTACATATGTACATACTTGTGCGACCACAGAACTACGCGTGGGTTATCAAAACTACACAGTAAATCCTGTAAAAATAAATAATGAATGGACGCAGACAATCTTTGTGTTAGATTTTCTGTTTATTGGAAGGCACTTTTAAGGAGGGGTAGGGAGGGTTAACTAAATTCAGTTACATAACAGGGGGGAGTATATAATCATAACGGGTGAAAAAAGAGAATAATTTAGAATAATATTAATAACCACGTAACTTTTAAATGTTTAATAATAGCAGAAAAATATTAATCCAACCAGGTAGGTAACATTAGTATTGTCCTTTTTTTAGTTGTTTTTTCGTCCCTTTTTGTTCTAAATGAATAGGCCATTTGGATTTTCGCAAGGCAAATATATAGGAAAAAAGAAGCCCCTGGTCCTTGATTTAAGTTTTCTCTGTGAGCACTTTCAATTGGAATCTTGATTAACTACACTTTTCTTTTTAGAAAAAATTAACAATCAAAATAAACAACTTGCTTTTCTGCCCTCTGTGTGTGTGTCTTTCTCATTGGAGATTTATCGAGAAAAAAAAGCTGCAACGGTATTAATAATATCTTAGCTCCTGTTTCCATCCGGGTTTCCTGTCCCTTGTAGAACCTTTAGCTGCGCAAATGCCTGCAAAAACAACGATAATTACATTTCTCTTAAAGTTAACTGCCATTGATATCAGTTAATGACTTACCGAAAGCAAAATATAAGAAAAGTCCTTGCAGGATCTTTTTTTGTGTTGTAGAATTGGTTTTTAACGGTTAATTGGCCGGCTCCAGGTAGTTAGCCGGCACCATTCCGGATTTGCCGGTCCTCTGAACGGATCCGGTCATCCAGCCCTCGTCAATGGGTCGACAATTGACGATGAGATCTCCATCGCGGAACGAGACCTCGTCATCATCCTGGGCGTCGTAATCGTACATGGCTCGGAAAGCGCGTCCACTGGGCCGTTGCTGCTGCTGCGGAGCAGCAGGATGGTATCCCGAAGACACGCCAGCGCTGCTGTGAAGCTGCTGCTGCTGCTGCTGCTGCTGCTGCTGTTGTTGCTGCTGCTGGTAACGTAGCTGCTGTTGTAGTTGTTGTTGTTGCTGCTGCTGCTGCTGAAGTAACAGTCGCTCCTGCTGCTGTTGCTGAAGTAGCATGCGTTCCTGCTGCTGCTGCTTCAAAAGCTGCATCTCCTGCTGTTGCTGCTGGTACTGGCGCTGCTGCATCATCTGCTGTTGTTGTTGTTGCTGCTGCAGTAGCTGCTGCTGCTGCTGCCTGGCCTGGGATGCCGCGTACTGCTGCTGCTGCTGCTGAGGCTGCTGCACCCTAGCCTGCTGCAATTTTTTTAAATATTTTATTAAAAATAAAAATCGGAATTTAAGATAAATGAAGGCACCTGCTGAGGCTGCACAGATCGATAAGCCTGTCCCACAGAGCCATGATAGTCGTTCACTGGATCGTAGTCGGATATGGAGCCAATCCGGCGCGTTTCTCCTTGGTTCGCTGGGCAATAAAAAAAATTATTACAATTCTGAACAAAACAATTAACGCAGGCTAACAACCAATCATGCGTTTAGTTCAAAAATCCTAATAAAAGGTAACTAAAAACAGAATAAAGGGGGAGGAGTCAGTCGGTCAACCCTACAGTTTGAGACCACGCCCACAAGAGCATGCCATTCCTTGGCACACACACGATTTCTAATTCTTACGCTGAGAATTTCTGCCGCTACCGATCACTGGAACAGCCTTATTGCTTCCGGCCGGCCACACGTATTCGATTACCTCGTCGTCGCTATTACCTGCAGGAATTTGGTCAATATGCGTGGCCCTTGTTTCATAATCGACTCATTTGCCTAGTATTTCTTTCGACTACCGTACGTAATGACGGTTACCAATAAAAGCCAAGAAAACGTGTAAACAGGGTAAAAGGCCTTATCTGCGGGATAATTTTCCGCTAAATCTTTCTTTAACTTAATTAAAACCCTCAAAATGCAATATATTAAGTGTTCTGAAACTAAATTATAATAAAATACCCCGGACTTGAAGACGGCTTTTTAGGGTTTGTACGAACATAGAACATTTATACACATTAATAGGTAAAACAAAAGGTAGAGATACGCAGGAAGGGGTTACGTTCAAAAAGCAAATACCATAAGCAGCAGGCTGAGAGCTGTAGACGACCGGAGCTTGCGCCGTTTGACGGGCGGAGTAAGGCGAATCCGCATTGGGCGCATTCCTGGAGAGGGCGGCACCAATGTCATGTCCTCCTCTGGGTCCCATCGGCTGATGCTGCTGCTGCTGCTGCTGAGGATACGAAGGGGGTGGAGGCTGGGCTGCTACGGGTTCGGGTGAAGCTGCTTTGGCTAGACAACGGGACAAAAGACGACAAAGGTCAACAAACAAGACACACGAGGCCAAACAAAGGTCCAAAACGAGGTCAACAAGATAACCCAACAAGAGAGAAACTTCCGGACTCAGGTTTTTTTTAAAATAAAAAAAGGACATTGTATTGGCTGGGCTTTTTCAACAGAGAAAGAGAATATGCTGAAAGGGCCAGCCCGTCACTGTGCTGCTCAAAACCGATCCTAATCTCCTACGGTCTAAAGGATCAAACACGTTCCTCAGAGCAGAACTACATTCCATCGAGCAATACGGACAGCACGATCGTCTTTGACCGGTTCCTTCAGTCCCATCAACGAGTTCATCATCATCTTCGATAACACTCAAATCGCCACTACTCTCTTCTCCAAGTTCAGATCCGTTGATTCTACAAGTTTCGGTTTGAAATCCGCATTTCTTCGACCCGCGGACCAGCGGATCCTGCGGTTTTCTCATAAAATGGCCCTCCCAGTCGAACAGCGGACACCCTGTGATTATTCTACTCTCATTGTGGGACTGACGGACCGCGAAATGGACCGATAACTTTTGCGGTTTGACGGCAGGCCGTGATTTCTCGGCCAGCGAGTTCTGCTCCAGGGCGCCGCTATCGATTCGGGGATTGAACTGTGGCCAATGAGACTTGACAGGAGGGATTTTGGGATTTTTTCTCGGCCGGCCTGGTGAAGTGACGCTCAGTGGCTGGCTACGACCACGTAAAGGCAACGGTAAAGCGGCGTAGCGAACGTATGTACCTGATCCGGAATCCTGGTGTCCGTTCTCCTCCAGTCCGGCCAGACTGCGCTTCTGTTCCATGGCTGCCTTCTTCTCCAGGTCTCCATGATAGGCAACGTTACTGGAACACATTTTGCCATTTGTTTTAACTGGGTTGTTTCAAAGTGATATGTTATTTACCTAATGATTTTCGTATTGGCCTTGATACGCAGAGTTTCAGGGTCGTCAGCCACCTGGGTAAACTTTCCTTTGGCTTTTTCAAAATCGGCGTGGTACTGGACCTACGATCACATAAAAGCTGACTAAAAATCTGAATTAAAATTAAAATTTATTTCATGTAAATAAATATAAAAACGAGTCTGAAACGTCGGTGATATACTTGAGACTGGAGTTTGGTATTTTCAGCCAGCCGCCTCATCTCGGGTGTTTCAACGACGGTCGTTGCTTTCGCCTTGGGAATGTGCCTGTCAATCAAAACGTCATTTTTTTCTCACTCTTCCTTTATTTCTGTCTAAATGTAACCCAAAAAATGAAATGAATTAATTACGCTTCGCAGTAGGGCAGCTTATCAAATCCTTTATAGGTCCTCATGTTGAGAGTCATACCGCACGTCTGGCACTTGAAGCACGTCTTGTGCCATGTCTGCACAAATAGAAAAAAAATCAGATTATTTTCAATCTTTGTTTACTTGTTTGATTTTAAGGGGATTAGTTTATTGAGAGGTTTAAGGTAAAGTGTTGAAGGAAATAAACCGGTTAGCAGAGCGGGAAAAAACTGCTGGCGTTTTACTTTTGCCAGACACAAGAGTGTATATTATTAGCAGCATGACTCGCCCTCGTGTCAGCGTCCCTCAGACATCCCTCGCAAAAAAGAGGGATATTTCCTTCTTCACCTTTGGCCCTAATGAGCTTTTCACCCCATCCATTTTAAAAATAATAATTAAAAATAAACAAATACATCCTACATTTTTAATATAAAAAAATACTTGGAAGCGAATGTTATCAACTATTAATAAATCAGCAAATAGATTCTCAAAATAATCATACAAACAGAAGGGTGAACGAGACCATGCGACTCCAGTTACGATCGTCTACGTTGACTTAAATTACAGGACGAATTGTGCGGACAACTGAGTCGAGTTCTCATTTTCAGCAGAACCTAAGTGCAAAAGCTTATTTCTCGCAAATTCTATAAAAGTGCGTGACTCGATAATTTTTGGCTGCTTGCCACTCCCCACGATGACCATCTATGGTCGGGTCAAATCTCTCGGTCTTGTACATCTCGAAACCCCGATTCCTGCGACAAATCAACTGCCCGACGGGGACTGATTAGCGTTATGACGGCCTAGTACCGTCTCTGGTACCTCTCGTTCCGAAATAACAACGTTATTCTAGCCCCCACCCACGATCCGGAAAACAGGGAACCCACGCAAGTTTCTCGAGAACCACGGTCAGATTCACCGCTCGTTGAGACAGAGTTAAAACTGCAAGGCAAAGCGATCAATCATGACGTCATAAGCTTATCAATCTTATATTCACCTTATCAAGGCATTTCAATTCCTCTGTAGGGTACACAGACTTTTCGCAACGGGCGCAGGTCCTATTCATTGTGCTCGTCCGTTGAAATTAAACAGCGGAGCCGGATTATATCAGTCGTTAAGGCACTCGTTTGCAATCAAAGGCCAAATGATAATAAAGGTGGGCGAATTTTTATTTTTAAATCTGGATATTTTTAAGGCCAGCGATGTGCAGACGCCCAAACTCAAAAAGTGAAAGATCTTCTCGACTGCAGCTTCGCCGTGTAACCTAAACGGAAGGCACCGTCAGTTTAACCTAATAAAGCTTCAACTGGGTTCGATTCTCGTCGATTTAGCGCTAGAGTGCGCATCCGATTCCCGACACGATGAAAATCTCGACAAAAATATTATTTATTCTACTTATTTAACAATAACCATAATTTTTCAATAAATTTCTATAAAAAAAACTATGGAACGTTATCATCAAATTTTTCTCGATTTATGCAAATATAGGAAAATATTTTTAAAATTAATATCATTTTAGTAATTCAACATAAGAGAAATTAAAATACTACCAATGATATTCATATATAGATTTCTACCAAGAAATTTGAACGCAGTGGAATTTAAAATAGGCAAAGTTACAATAGAACAATATCGATGATTTCCCGTTACAGAATGGTTAGAAGCATCAGGAGACGGACAGATCAACACCGGGCTATACAGAACTGACATCATCCTATTAACCACTGAAATTGGCATAGGGAGACTGTGTGACTGTTTTATTGGTGGTGCTGTCAAAAATTATAATTCGATTAATTAAAGCCTTATAATTTGGAATGTAGTCTTACTGATAAGTAGGTTAGTGACGTTAAAGTTAAATCTAGAAAAGGGTTTTGATGAAATCATGATTCAAAATTCTCGCACTATACGACAAATCCTAGTTTTCACATATAAATCCCCTCTATCCATCCATTCACCTATCTATCTATTTATCTAACTGTCTAATCTACTGTCCATCTACTATCCGTCCATCCATCCATCCATCCATCTATCAGTCAATCAATTAATCAATCAATCAATCTATCTATCTATCTATCTATCTATCTAACTATCTATCTATTTATCTATCTATCCATCTATCTATCTACCATCCATCTACTACCCGTCCGTCCATCAATCCATTTCTACCCATCTATCTATCTATTGATCTATCTACTATCAATCTCTCTATCCATTCATCCAAATAGTCATGAAATCGCATAGAATTTGACTAAATTCAAATACCCTTTAGAAAACTTAGTGTATTAGAATTCTAGTTCTTTTAGACGTTTAAATTCAACAGTCAAATTATTAAAACATCCTAATGAAAGTAGAACATTAATTAATAAGCATTAACTTTTACGGTAATAATGTAGGAATCGACTTCTCGCCATCTAGCGGCAGCTTCAGGAACTAAGATACAGTCAACGCCCGCTGTTCTTTCAGCTCTTTCTGCCTTTAAATCAAATTTCTATCATTGTAAATATCGGTATTTTTTTATTCATTTCCAGTGTTATTCTTGGAAATCTTTTATTTATTTCTTAGCTATTTCGATGTAAATACACAGAGACTTGCTTTACGTAAGGCTAATTGCCAGGATGTAATTCCCGTCGACCGAGGATTTGAATCTCTAGCTAATGAGAACTAATGGGACGTTCGAAGCGCAAGGATGGGGAGCCCGACGTAAACCGCTTACTGGTCAGTAATTAGCTCTAACAGTGAATAAGCTAGGCTGCAAATAAGCCATTCAACTTATTTTCCACGGCCATTGTCCAATACAGTCTTCTTATTGCCTAGAACTATGATTATAAATTACTAATCGTAACCATCTAATTGACTATCTAAGTAAAAAACACACAGTTAAGCATTTGAATCTAACTATTAGATGGTCATTGATAGGCTGGTTTTTCTAACTGAAGGATTACGTATGATTCAAGTGTTGACTGCATCTTGTAAGATTGCTGGGACGCTGCTGCTGCGTGTTAAAAATCCCTTCGCCGGGCAGTTCCTTTTCTGACGGTTATTGAAGAGCTTAGTGTTTTGCAGCAGCGCCGTTTGGCCAAACGAATCGCCGCAAAACAACACTACATCCAACAAGAGGAGGAAAAAATTAACGGCTCTCTTCAGCTACCTAATGGTATCTCTATAGAAAAGCACTTTTAATGGCCGGCAATGCTCGCTGGCCTTTTCAACCTCAAATTGAAAAAGAACATCTGAAATCTCCTCTCCCCCCTACCCTTTTCACTGCTTTTCTTGTTTTGTTCCTATTTACGTTCTATCCTTGGACGGTTTGCAACTGTACTGGAGCAAGTACATCCATCAGGACACATCATAGGCAGTTGTACTTAAAGTTCATAACGATGGTATCAAGTATGGAAAAGGATTCAGTAGTGTCTAGTAGTAGTTTCAGATGATGGTTTATAGCAGCTCTTTGTCGAGATAGAGCGGGTTATGATAATGGAGAAAGCGCTTGCGCCCGAGTCTCAAGAGCGGCTATATACACTTGACAATAACACCTAGTTTTGTGGCATTTATATGAAACCCATGTGTGCTTTCGTGTAGCGTGTACAAATACTGGCTTCTCAGTGGTTTGACTGCTGTATGAATAAAGCTGCTGTATAGTCATTCAGCAAAGTGCACAAACTGACTATTCGGTTCTGCACTGGATAAAAGAGGTAAGGATTTTAATGTTAAGTTAAGGTGAAGTTTAATTTCGTACTTAATTACTGCAGTAACAACACCAAGGGATAAGCACAGAGTTGATCGATTAAGTTTAAGTAAAAGATAACTAACGATATGGCGTGTATCATATCGCTATTAACATTTATGTTATGACATATTGTAGTGAAATACACCCGACTGGTGACCGAAACGAGGTAAGGTTTTAAGGGTGTCAATGTGAAGGTTAACCTTAGGGATACTAATCGAAAGTTAATCAACATAGTTGAAGTAAACGAGACATGCTGATATCGATATATTCTGATTATAGCACTTTAAGTACCTGTACTAAATTCAATTGAACTTAATTTGACTGATATAACAGGTGACGAAAATTAGCTCGATCCAACATACTGCCCGTAACAAGGTCTACAGATAAGCAATTTAAGTTAATCAGCGAGGAGTTAAAATTATAACATTAACTGTTATAGATTAGATTTCATTCCAGTTTTTTGGTTGAAATGGCGTTTAGCTCAACTATTTCTGCCAACAACAACAAAAAAGGAAACTGCACTGGTTTTGCTCTTAACCAAACAGGGAAGTCGTAGATGAGTTTGGATGCGGTCTATTAGTCGCACAGCCAGGGGGCCCAGGGTTGCGCTTGAACCGGTCCCCGAGGCGAAGTTTCTCGCGCCTAGTTCGTCATTTGTTTCTTGTTTGGAAAACATTCAGTTGGCTCCTTGCAACGAGACCTGGGAACGAGCCCGACAAAATGGCCGACTTGACTGCAGGTGGTCCGGCAAAGTGTCGGAAACCGGTGATAACCAAGATACAATCACGTATCGATCATCTCTACCCTTTCCTTTGGGGGAAAATATAATAATAAAACGACATCAAGTCGACTTGTTTTCGACATGTCAAGTCTGGGATGCTGGGTTCAATTATGCCCTAAGGGGGAGTAGCTGGTGATGACTGTTTTCAACTCAACTTTTGTATTGCCGCAGGGCCAATTCGAAGCCAGAAAAGTATAAAGCAAGACTATAGATCCAGCCAACACAGTCTCTATTGTTTGGTGATTAAGTATGCGTTTAAACGTACTGAACAGTGAGCCGTAAATGAATTCGGGTATGCTGTATTTGTTAAAGTACGTTAGTGATTATATGTGTGTTGAGATCTCTGTGTTTAGGTGATGAACTGAATGCTGAGCATTGCTGAATGTGAAACCGAGTGACTTTGTCCAGGTTTTTCAAGAAATGTTGAATGCCATACTGATTATCTTGGTCAGTGCGTTGTATACAGAAATCACTTAATACTGGCGTAAAGATTAAACTGGTTGTGGTCATATGGACTGTTGAATTATGTGTTGAGACTATGCTGAACCCTTTGGCTCCAATAAAGTCATGTCTTTTTATGTAAGACATGTAAGATGACTGACACTATATATTAAAACATAAATTCCATATTCCCGCAATATTACACACTAAGTTCAGTAACAGACTACTGAATTAGGTGCTGAGCACTACTGAATCTTCATTGACCTCGATTGACCTCTATTTTTTATTTTAAACCAACTTCGTTACTTCATTTAACTCCAGTTGAACTTGAATAACTACTATAATATCATCATAATCATAGTAAATCATTCCTACAATCGAAACCGACTAAACTTTGTGCTGACGCCTACTGATGTTCTACGGAAATCCTTAGCAATCAACGATATTCAGTCGCTGGTCCGGTTAACAAAGGGGCTGTACATCCAATCACACATTTACTTCTTCTACAGTGCTGGTCTCTGATATAGCTTCTGCTGGTGGTTTGCTGGGTGTGATATTGTCAACATTGCTTTCCGCTGGTACACGCGACAGAGAGCGAGGGTCTTTGTACAGTGTTTGTTTTGATAACCGCGTGCTTGCTTTTGGACTAAATACCACGCAGACACCCTGTTGCGAAGGATCTTGGCATAGACCGGTGCTTTAAGGGAGCTGTACATATCACTTTCTTCCTTCTTCCTTCTTTTTATCGTTCCGTTTTATTTGATTTTTTAAGCTTTTTGTTTCGGTCCTTTTGGCATTGACGGGACGGTTCTTTTTTTTTTCTTAGTGCCAAGGGGGGGGGGGAGAAACATTTCAGGGTGTCATGACTGATACCCTTCCGGTGAAACAGTAAAGTAGGCTGGAAGCTGAGTGAACAGAGATAGAAAGATGGATGGACGGTGGATGGATGGATGGATGGAAGGATGGATGGATGGAAGGACAGATGTAGACAGATAGACGAATGGATGGGCAAATGGATAATAGATAGATTGATAGTTAGAATGATAGGGGATGGATGAAAGGAAGGATAGATAGACAGATAGGCGAAAGGATAGATAGGTTGATAGACAGATGGATAGATGAATGGATAGTATATATATTAATAGATAGACTGACAGATGGATGGATGGATGGATGGTAGATAGACAGGTAGGCAGTTTGATAGATAAATGGATGGACGGATGGATGGATAGTGGATGGATAGATGAATAGTAGATAGATAGGTAGATAGAAATACAGAGCTAGTTGAATGGATGGATGGATGGTTAGGTCGATAGATTAATGGATAAGTAGATAGATAGATGGGTGAATGGATGGATGGATGGTAATTCGACCCTCGTAGATTACATTAACAGATGCCACCAACATGGGGCTGAAACGCCGTAAATCTTGTTCCCGGCTACCACCAGCAACCAAGAGTAAAGGAACAAAGGGGAAGTGGCATTTAAACCTCTGTTTAACCGCGCTGTTTCAAAATGGCAAAGTCGTTTCGCTGTATACCCAACCAATCGACGCTGACACTTAAATGACGCCTTCGCATTGCCGTCTAGTTAGTGCAACCGGGAGGAAATTCTACTTGTCAGTAGCATTTTGTACGGCCGTTTATAGCATAAAGCCAGCGGCCGGAAATTACTCTCTATTGACCGTGTACGCAACATTTGAATATGCTAAGTTTCCACGGCCCTAAATGCTCCTCTCGGGCTGCGCTGTTATGCGCTAATCGTTAACAATCTCGCTCTCCTCTTTTGTCATTAGCCAAAAGCCCAGGCGGAAGGGCTTCAACTCCCCCACATTCCCCGTACTGTACTTAGCCAGCTCAATTCATCCATGAACTCAGCTGCCAATCACTTCACTAAATAAACTTAAATGAAATCATATTTAAATTATAGTCATTCAAAATGTGAATTAATTAGAATTTTCGATCCAAATATAAAATATTATGGCAAGAATAATAACCATATTATTTGGTTAAACAAAAGAATGGACGGAGAGAACCGCATTGTGTTAAACGTCGGCGGCATCCGCTTCGAAACGTACAAGACGACCTTGAAGAAGATCCCGGCCACTCGTTTATCGCGGCTGACCGAGGCCCTGGTCAACTACGACCCCGTTCTCAACGAGTACTTCTTCGATCGCCATCCTGGAGTTTTTGCTCAAATCCTCAACTATTACCGGTAATTCTATATGTTAATCATCATTAACTTGCTCAGTCAATGTCAACTTATTATAACTCATTATAGTTAATTGGTATTCAATTAATACTGATATTCAATAAATATGATACAAAGGACCGGCAAGCTGCATTATCCGACACACGTCTGCGGACCTCTGTTTGAGGAGGAGCTCGAATTCTGGGGGCTTGATTCCAATCAGGTGGAGCCGTGCTGCTGGATGACCTACACGGTGCATCGAGATACTCAGGTACGCAGCTCTTCAACCGCCTGTATTACAGACTTTAATTACTATTAAGTTGAATTATGGTTACTTTTAATATACCATGCTTAATCGCGGGTAGCTTTAATTACAGTTGACTTAATTACTATTGATTTTGATTGCTATTATTAGGATGCGTTTCATTACTACGAAGCAGTGTAGCACAATTGGTAATTGTAATTTTAGTTGATTACGGAGTCCAATTAACTTAATAAGTAGTAGTAATATTCATATTCCGAAACACGATTTACGTATATTATCATTATGCATATACTACTTGACGGATATCGATGATACATATCGATTATACTGAAATTAGCAAACCTTGGCCATCCTGGACAAACTGGACATCGAGACGGAGAAACCAACGGAGGAGGACATCGCTCGCAAGTTCGGTTACGAAGAGGATTACGCAGCGGGCCGCTTGACCCGGTGGCAGAAGCTCAAACCAGCCGTTTGGTCCCTTTTCGACGAACCCTATTCTTCGCTGTCGGCCAAAGTAAATCCTAATCACATTCAAATTTATATCTGCTGTTTATAGGACGGCCAATTCCGTTTTTTGCGTATTTATTTTAATTTGATGTATGTTAAAATAAACCTTGAGTAACTGTTTGTTCCGGAATCTGGAATTCCTCCAGGAATTCCCGTATAGTACCCGTCTTGAAACCTGCAATCAGTTCAAAGCTTTGTCACCGGCCTCAGAGCCCAAATGGCACAGGCGTACAGATAGGTACATTAAATAGATACATGGATAGATAGATAGATAGATAGATAGATGGATACATGGATAGCTAAATAGATAGATCGATAGATAGATAGACATGTGCATAGATACTGATATACGTAGTTAGATAGATACACGGATAGCTAAATAGATAAATAGATAGTAAGAAGTGGGGTTCTGGGGCTGCGGTTGGAAGCTGATAATACGCAATGCGGTTTTCCTGTTTCAAAATCACATTTTTAATTAGTCTTGAAGTGCCAGTTAATTATTTGCTTTTCTTTGGGTAAATTCCGGAATCCGGAATTCCTTCAGGGGATTGCCGTCGTGTCCGTGTTTTTCATCTGCGTTTCGGTGCTGTCGTTTTGTCTGAAAACTCACCCGAGTATGCGGGTTCCAGTCCTCAAGAATATCACCATCTCGGGGTTCCAAAACCAGACCGCTTGGATTCTGGACAAAACAAGAACAGGTTTCCCTTTCTTCACTCGCTTTCCTAATACAAAAACAAGTTCACTGAGTTATAATTATTTTAATTTGATTGGAATTATATTGGATATTTTGATTAACGGCTGGAGGTTGTAATGATTAAACGATGAGTTTCGCTTAAGGGACAAGTTGGCAATTAGCCAAATAACCAACTTTCGTAATGGATTCAAAGTCAATTACGTCATCGTGAATCATACACTTGCAAATTGATTAACTTCTAGAACAAGTCAATTAGGGCTTCAATAGGTTGTTGTAGAAGGACTGAGAATTCACGTGATAATAGCTTGATAAGTATTTGACAACAACTTGGTAATAACTTAATTATGACTTCTAATAGCCAAGGTATGGTAATTTTAATATTGACTTGATAATGACGATTAGTTGGAAATTACTAAATACTTTATAATAATTTGTTATAGCATGAAAACTACTTGATTTTAACTTGATAATTACTTGACAATGTTTGACAGCAACCAATGAATTGATAATATCTCAGAATTACGAGAAGACAACCTGATAATCACTTGATAATCACGTGATAATGACATGATAATAACTTGATAATGAAGAATGGTTTGAGTCTTTGATATTTTTTCAGAACCGCACGCGGCTTTCTTCTACGTGGAGCTGGTGTGCAACATCTGGTTCTCGCTGGAGATCAGCATCCGATTCATCGTCAGCCCGGACAAGTGTGAATTTCTTCGCTCGCCGGTGAACGTCATCGATCTGATCGCCACGCTCTCCTTCTACACGGACATGATGCTGCAGGAATTGGCGCATCACGTCGATAACGCCGACATTCTCGAGTTTTTCTCCATCATCCGCATCCTGCGTCTGTTCAAACTGACGCGTCACTCGCCCGGTCTCAAGATCCTCATCCACACGTTCAAGGCGTCGGCCAAGGAATTGACTCTCCTCGTCTTCTTCCTCATGCTGGGCATCGTCATCTTCGCCAGCCTCGTCTACTACGGCGAGAGGCTCCAGGCCAATCCGCATAACGATTTCAAAGTTCGTACAACCAATCAGACTACGGCTTACGCATCAAATGTCTGATTCAAATTTCTGATGTAGAGCATCCCCGAAGGCTTGTGGTGGGCCATCGTTACCATGACAACGGTGGGTTATGGAGATATGGCACCCAAGACGTACGTCGGGATGTTCGTCGGAGCCCTTTGCGCGCTGGCCGGGGTTTTAACCATCTCGCTGCCCGTTCCGGTCATCGTCTCCAACTTTTCGATGTTTTACAGTCACACGCAGGTTATCTTTCCTACAGTCTTGGATAAAGCGTAGCAAATAAAATTAGAAATTGTCAATAACTGTTAGACCTATAATTCAACTAATAGGGTGTAGACCTTAGTACCTTTAAAAAATACTATATCTATAAACCTAGTATAAGATAACGTTTGATATAAACATGTAAACTCTTTCGGAAGCTGTATTTTGATATCATGTTAAGAGACCGGGACAGGTTCTAGTCCAAGACTATGTACTAAATTTTAACTAAGAATTAAAGTTAAAACTTAAATTGTAATTAATGATACTGAAAGAGAAATTGGGTTGGGGTTAACTGAAATGCAGGCTCGTTCGAAACTGCCCAAGAAGCGGCGTCGCGTGCTTCCAGTCGAGCAGCCACGGAGGAAGCGCGCTGAACGGACCGCTGACGGTTTCCTCAGTCGACGCTTCGCAGCCGGCACCACCAAGTTCGCTCAGCCGTTCATCTCCAAACTCGGTATAACACGTAGTGCACACGTCCATAAGGAAATCATATCCCGGGCCCCAATGACCCAGACGGACCGGTATTAACGGCCCGTCCCCCCCCGCCGGGGCAGTTTTGGTTCCTCCTGAAATAACATAAATTAAACTAACGAAATAAAATCAGGCAAAATAAGTAAAGTAAACTATCTATCTTTCTATCTACCTATTTTACTACCCATCTTCCTTCCTATCTATCTATCTATCTTTCTATCTACCTATCTGTTTATCATCTTTTTATCTATTTGTCCATCCACTTATGAAATTAACCCCGCCCACCTCCAGTTCTGATTGGTTGTTTCAATAAGATTATCAAGACCCTAGTGGAATGAAGAATTCATCTTTTGAAATAGGCAATTCCAACGGGAATGAATCTACGCGGCTCCACGAGATCGATCCTGTCGGTCTGCGCACTCCACAGCCCTTGAAAGCCCGTCCGGCCACTTTTGTGGATCTCACTAATCGCACCCCTTACCGTTAATTCATCTCATTATCTAAGCCTTTTAAACATAATCCAAGTCTATTATCATGTTAATTCCGATTTGCATTCAACCGAGAACTTCCATATCGTTACCTTAAAAACAAAATAGCCAGATTAATTAATTTAAAACAGTTTTGACCTTTACGTGGCCACAAAATTAACTTAATTCATCTAAATTAATTTCATGTTAAGCCTATCTTTTAATACAATAAATATTGTTCGTAACGAGACATTTAAATTAGATTATTCTTTACAATTCGTATTTTGGACTTCATAAAGAGTTCAAATTAACTTTTATTATTTAAAACATGAATTTCATTCACTTACCTAATGACTTAATTAGTATTAAATAGATATTGTAATTACATATTCTCATTAATTATCATTCTAATATTAAAATTAATTCTACATTTGATATTTCAAGTTAAAAAACGCGCTGTATGAACTACGAGGCCAAAACTTAAATACCGTTTGGTTTAATATATATATTTTTTCTGAAATATAGTCCGAGTTACTGACAGCGGAGTCTCCATGAACACAGAAACAGCAACTAAGGAAGTAACTAACAGCACAGCTCATGTCGATTCCACGCTTCAGCAGCAGCAGCAGCAGCAGACATTCTCCGTGTGAGTAACACAATCACGGAGGGCGATTCTTGAAATCAAAAATTCATTTTCGTGCGTATTAACACAACAGTTAGACGACGTACCCTGTAAAAGACGAAACGCAAATAGAAATTTAATATCTCGTTTAACTGGATTTCAATTCTATTCTTCCTCGTCATCTTTCAATGTCCGCTTGATTCGAATGAGGTTAACTCCTCGGGTTATTTGACGTGTGTTAATTTAGAAACTTGGGCCAGGGAGACGACGAGAAGAAGCGTCAAGCGAGGGGAAGGGGAAGTAGAAATATCTAAAAAAAAAATGTAGGATTTCTTTGTGCGTCTGGTATGTTATTTTCCTCATAAATACGATTCCTCCGGACTGTGGTTCCCCTGGTGATGGCCTTTACACCCTAGATATTTTTAAAAATTCAATCAATAACCTTATTATATAATAATTGATTAATCCACAGTACTGTTAATTATATACAAGTACGAAGAGGAAATAGAAAACTTTAATCAACGCCAAGATTTAAAGTTTGCTTTTAGTTAAATTAAACCAATTAATTAAATTAAAACCAATGCCAATAAGTAAAAATTGAATTGCTATATCTGATATTATATGACAGAAAATTAACATTTCTAAATTAAAGTTAATTTCATACATAATTGGTTGTTTAGGATTTCGACCTTGATTTGTGTTCAACTGTTTATTATTCTCCTTCATTTCGACGTCGTGGCCGTCACCAATGATGAGGGCGCTCGCCGGGTGGATCTGCTTCTCCTTTTCAGCGACCGCATCGGTAAACCGGATGCAATTCTTGGCGTTCTGGGCGCAGTTGTTGTCCACGCAGTTCGCTGTGGGACCGTTCGTTTCTCTAGTTCACCCAGAATACAATTGGATATCTTCATAAGATTTTAACGCCTAATGGGTTAGTACGATTTTTTGGTGGGCGTCGGAAGGACGGGGCCATTGGCGTTGCGTTCGAGAAGGCGCTGGTTGAGTAGGCGCACTTTTTCCTGTTTGGAGGCGATCACCTTTTGCAGCTGTTCATTCTCGGCTAGCAGCTTTTTCAGACGCTCTTCTTCCTCGCGATTGGCTGTCTGGTCCGTCTGGTCGTCGCTGTCCGGCTTGTCACGGTCCGGGTGCTGCGCTATATCGATCACCTGCAAAAAAAAATTTCAAATAAAATAAAATAAATAATAGCAAATTAAACAAATACTTATTTACTGTAATGATATAAATTTTTTGTGTTCATATAATAAAATAAACATATCTGTACATCTTAAATTAAGTTCCGTAATTAAATATATAATAACTATAAATTGATCATTAATTTCAACGTACAGTATCATATTTGTTAAAACACAATTTTCATTGTGGTAAAATTAATTAATCATATAAATATAAACGCGTTATTCTACACAGTGATTAATTTACTAATATCCGAATTAATATTCGATTATTTTTAATTTGATGGGCATTTGTCTGGACCAGCTGTTTGGAGCAGACACCTGCTGCGGAGAGCCTGAGATTAAGTCCCCTTCAGACACTTTATCTCGTCAGTTGCCTAGTGCAGATGTTAAGACAGCAATTCAGTAGTTTTCAGAATTAAACCAAATTAAACCAGCTCATTAACTATTCATAGCGCTATTAATAGTTCATCAATAGTTAACGTGTCTTACTCGGAAATCGGCAGTTTACCATTTGCAATCATTATACAAGCTGTCATTCCTTTGAAAACAAGTTCACTATTTCACTACACAATGAACGAGATGACATCCCAGAATTTCACACGTTTCCTCATAAGATATTCTTCAAAGATAACAAATTAAAAAGCCGAGAATAACACTAATTACAATAATAATTAAGCTGACAAATAACAGATATCACCATATTCATTAGCGTCGTAATTAAAAATAAACGGCGAATACTGGTGCATTTACTTTGGGCACGAAGATGACGGCCATGGAGAGAAAGGAGCAGAAGACTAGCGCCGAGGTGACGAAGGCGTAGCTGGCGTCCACTTGGGCCGAAATGACCAAACTAACCGGCGCCGTGATCAGGCACAGCACCACCACGTTGTAGATGGACATTCCCACGTAGCGCGAATCGTTGATGGTCCGCACTGGAATATCGCAAACATTAGACCGAAAAAAAATGAGATCTTACAACATCGTTATTCAATAAAATTACATTAATTAAATAGACTAATAAATTAAAATATGATAATAATATAAATTAAAGAATGAAATATTATTTCAGTGGAGGAAAGGGGACTACTTTTAGATACCTTTGAGGCTCCTCGTTTCGTATGCCAAAAACAGTCCGAAGATGAGAAGAAGACCTTTGTAGCCGTAGAGGACACCTTCAGTATAATAGTACTTTGAAAGATGGATAGATAGATAGACAGATAGATGGGTAGATAGCCATATAGATATAGATAATTGACTTGACTGACAAAATAATAAAACTACAAAAATGCATAAAGAGGAATAACTAATAAAAGCGGAGATAAATAAACATAAATACAATTTAAAATCGAATAATTAAGAAAATAGAAATTCATTATAAATTGATACAGAATTCTTTTTAAATAAAAATTTGCTATCTAAAAGGTAAATAACAGTACATTTAATTCTAACCAATAAGTAAAAGTTGAAGAGAAAGAATTGAAGAGTAAAAACGAGGAGCGAACCGAGCCAGATATTCTGATATTTGCTGTCGCACGATTCCAACAAGGGCCGGATCTTGATGTCCTCCTCCGAATGGACGGGATCCTCGACAGGGAGCGCCTCCAGCTTGCGGCTCAGAGGATCGACGACCAGCCAGGTGACCAGGACGACGACATCGACGCTTATCAATCCGGCCAGGACCCAATCCACCGGGTTTTCCGGCTTGCTCTTCAGCACGTCTTTCTCTTTCTTCTGCACTTCTTTGGCTTTCGTCGAATTCCTTTTCGTGTGTGTGTTGAAATATTCATTTTGACAATTCATTAAATTGCTGATCACCTTACAGAATCTAGAATTTTATATTCATATTTATTATTAAATTAACTAATACTAACATTAATTATTTGTAATTATTAATTTATACTTCACTGTTCACTGAACTGATTAAACTAATCCATTGTTTATATTACAATACTCTTGTGTTGCTTTACGACCAATACCTATTTTTTTAATTATTGTTTAACTTAATTAGTAAATGAGTTAACTAGACGAACCTAATGACTCTAAATTTATAGTTATTTTTTTTTATACATTATTACGTTGGTAATTATGAAATTATTGATGCATTTATTTGGTTACCGATGGACACGCCACACTTTGGAGAACATGGCCCCGAAAGCCAAGGTGAAACCGCAGCAGAGGAGCCAGGCTTTGAGCTGACAGACGACGGGGAAATGCTCGGGTGACATCAAATCACCGTCCATTCCCAGCAGGAACACGCTGGACATGAGCAGGATGACGCCGAGCAGCATCACCACATTGCACATGGGCTGCGACATTTCAATCAACCTGTTTTATTCAAAAGTTATCATTTCCATATAAATAGTCTGTTTGTTATGTCGACAAGACTGGCTGTGAACCTTCTCTTGCGATAGACAAAGTTGAAGGCAATCAGTCCCACAGCGATGCTGATGCCCACGCAGGAGATGACACACATGGTGACGTACAGAATCCGGGAGACGGTCCTCAATTTGTCTATTAAACAGAACCGATAAATAACTTTAAAAATTTTGCATTAAAATTAAACGAACTTACAATTTAACAATACAATTTTAGAAAACCAGGAATATTTATCGACTTAATTAAATAAAATAAGTTATTTCATAAAGTTTAAAACAAATGCCTAATTGATGTTTGAAAAAATAAATAATGATAATGAATGATATCAGACAGAAATTAATAAAACCAAAATTAAGTTACGCAACACAGGGATTTCTTAGTAAACTAAAAAAAATCACGCAAGCGCAGAAATCTGTATTTATATTAAATACCCAAATCACCAGCTGTGACCAATATCATGTTATTAGAGGTAGAGTTCATTATGTTTAACTTACGTCTAACCATAATAGAACTAAGGTATGATTTAAAAGCTAGAATTGATTATAAATCTGTTTTAAAGGAAACCTTGGATAATGGTGCGATCCTGTGGGACCTTGCCATTAATCCACGACGGTTGAGTCAGCCAGGTGAGATTGTTGGTTTGCGTGTCGTAATAGGCAATCTTCTCGTATCGACCGTCGACCATTTGCTCCACCAGAGTCCACGCTATACGGTCGCCCTTCGAGCTGAATGCCACTGTGCCCTGTCGTAAAAAACAGACTCTCGTTAGCCTTAATTCATTTCAACTTAATTCATATTTCGATCAACTGCTATATGGACATTAGGGACATGACATTACAGAAACGCCGAGAAATTGGGTTGTATTCATCGCTGAATAAATCTCGGCTGCGATGACTTTGTCGTTGTAGGTGAACTCCTCCAGCGACCGACCGACTCGAGATAACCTCTGCATTGTCCGGTTGAGCGCTAAAAGAATTGACCAATTAGTCGACTGTATTGCTGTATATGGGTTGTGCAAACTATATCTACGGTTGTCTGTCTAGCCATCTCTATCTAACTATCCATTCATCTGTTTATATATCGATCTATCGAGCTCTTTATCTACCTATCCGTATACTTATCTACCTATCTGTCGGTCTATCTATCTATCTACCTATCTGCCAGCCCATCTATCTGTCTGTCTGTCCGTCTAATTTATCTATCTATCTACCTATTCGTCTGCCTGCCTATCTGTCTATCTATCTGTCTGTCTAATCTGTTTTATCTATCTATCCATTTACCTATCTATCTTTCTATCTAACTATCCGTCTGTATAGTAGCTAATCCATCAGCTCATCTCTTTAAGTACTAATCTATCTGCCCATCAATCTATTACTTGCCTATCTATCTGTTTATCTATCTATCTACCTAACTATGCTATCATTCTAAAAGATCTCATTTATCTTTATTGTTTAATATTTTATGAACACAGCATTATTTTACATTATTTAGTTCTTTTCATTTTTTCAACGGTATTTTTTTCAAAATACTTTTCAGTATATTTAAGAGACTGAATAAAAATTCAACGGGAATTTTACCCAAAGCAACGGCCCAGACGGCGTCGTAAGCCAGTGGCGCTTCTTGATAACCATCAGGGTAGCGATTATTCTCGATATCGTAGCCCTGACGCTGAAGGGCTCGATTCAGACGGCCGCGGAAATCCTCTACCGTCTACAACATTAAAAGAATAAAAAAATATTTAAATTTCAGAATAAATAATACAGAGGAAACAGAAGCTAAGATGAAATTAACTGAAGTAAACAGATTTCAAAAGTTACACTAGACAAAACGAATTCCATCTTAGTCAGAACTAATTATAACTTCGAAATAACTAAACTAACTTCACTAGAGTTAAATTAATCTCATTATACTTTAAATTAATGTTCTGATTAAATATAGTGTCTATATCAGATGAGCTGGGTTAACGACAGCAAAGAGACGCAATGGGTTTTCTACCATTCCCGAGATGGTTCTCTGATTGTCTTGATTCCAGTTGAGCGCCTCGGTAGTCAGGTGTCCTTCAGCGGCTTCTCGCATCTCCTCTCGCGTGCACTCAATCTTCTCCTGGGCCAAATTCGCTTCGTACCAGTTATCTTCGTACCAACCTGCACAACGATGATATCAAATTAATATTGGCTAAAGTATCTAATAACATAAAACAGTACATGGAATAAATAATAGCCAAAATAAATCCGTGTATTATGTTAGCTTTTCATTCGTTTACCAACGTTAACGTATTCATCGACTAATTAATTTTAATTACATCAAGTTAATGCAATATAAATTACCAATAAAGAACCAGACGTAGCTCCTTCCATAAAGACCCTGGCGATACATTTCGCAGAGGACCCTGCGCGCGGCCACCACGTAGAACAGTCCGACGATGATTCTGGCATCCTGGCGACGGAGGTTGCGAACAGCGTCTGTAGGATCGTTAAGGAAACTCTGGCGCGTGACGATTTCAATATTCGCCTCCCGGCAACGAGATTCCAAGTCCTCGACAGTCTATCATATCCAAATAATCCTTTTATATATCAAACTGTTGTCAAACAAATTGTTTATGAAAGGGATGACATAATTTGAAGTATTAATTAACCGAAATGAAGACTTCTTCCGCTTGTTGAAGGATGGCGATTCTCGACCATTTGAAATGCTGCATGATGGTCACCCGCGTCGGGTTGTGAACGGTGGCCGACGGGTGAGTACGGAAGAGGGTCGGGAACCTCTGACGGTTGGAGAGAGCGGGAGAGCTGGCCCCGTACGATAACTGTTTAAAAATTCATTGCATTGAAAATATAGTCGTAGTTTGCTATATATATAATAATAACTATATATACAGCAGAACGGGGTTTAAATGACAGTTTACCACAACAAGATTCCACATTTTGGCGGCTTCAGCTACTGTCGTGCAGACGGTACTGCATCCCGCTAACAGCATTAGTTTCTGGGGTGGTTTATACAGAAGATCGTACATGACCAGCGCACCGAGGCCCGGTTCACACTAGAAACAAAGAAAGAACATTTACACCATCCACGGCCACCTTCTTCATAAAAACAGACTTCACTATCGTTCCAGTGTAGTTTCAGCTGATACCCCGGTATCAGATCCAGCCGCGAGTTGACGTCGTCCAGAGCCAACATGGCCGCGGGCTGACAAGCCTATTTACAGTGTGGCGGTTAAACAAAGACATTAGCAGAAGCTATTTAATTAAAAAACAAATAACTGTACTTGTCCTCCTTGCCATCCCTCTGTCCCGTTTATAGGGAAGATACCTCCGATGTGCAGAACTTTGTCTTTTGACGGCCACCGAGGTTTGGCGAGCGAGGCCCCGACGAGTTGAAACAGTGGGGAGACGGTGACGAGAAGACAGAAATAAAACGTCCCCATGTTGACGGGGACAGAAGCAGGTCGTCACTGAGACGAGCCAAGACTTTTGTGCACCTTAACGGCTGGTATTGATCGCGTTCGATTTTTCCAGCCAAAAAGGAAAGACAGGATGGCGCGGCGTTGCCAAATATCCTCCGCCGCGCGCCCAAACTGTACAAGAAAAAATATTCCATATTCTTTAGTTGATATTTATAATTTATCTGATACGATATTATAAGACTCTTGATATAAAATCAATGAATGAATACGAAATTTGAAATTAGCTCATTATGTATTCTTCAAATCGTTTTTTTTTGTTCGGAAGAGACGATCTTTAAATGGGAATGATTTCGTCTGTTTTTTTGGTCAATATGAAAAAAACCTCACAGGTAACACTACTATGCCTTATAAATTTGATTATAGCAGAAACACTGAAGACAATACAGACTAGTACAGCACTAAAGAAAATCGTCACATCCTTCAGTATTACACAGCTCCTTCTTGCAAAAAAGAAATCA
This sequence comes from Leptestheria dahalacensis, assembly GCA_022114935.1. Taxonomy (NCBI): domain Eukaryota; kingdom Metazoa; phylum Arthropoda; class Branchiopoda; order Diplostraca; family Leptestheriidae; genus Leptestheria; species Leptestheria dahalacensis. Next base: position 25,325 of record JAIQCU010000292.1, on the reverse strand, counting down.
TTCAACCCGATTTGCTTTTCCTTAAAACAAAACTGGCAGGCAAAACAAATTTTACTAAACATTTCCCATAATGCATTGACACTAGGCAAGAGAGCGCCATTTACTTTCAACTGAAGTTGCCATAAACTCCCTGTAAAAATTAATAATTGATTATTCAATTTTATTTATTAAATCTCCTCTAAAATTTATGAAATACTTAATAATGGAAGGTAATTCCGGAGCTCTACATATATACTTGTGGGCGTAACCTCGCGACTCATCAAACTCGATAAACTCGACGGGAGGCCAGTGCTCGGGCCGATTCTCCCGTGCAGATTGGTAAAGCTTAATCATGAAAAAATAAATAATGATAATAGAATAAAATATTACAAAGACGTGTCAGTACGGCACAACATTACTTTTTGGCCCAACGTGAAAGGCACCACGGCGTCGTCCTGGGCGTGAAGAATGAGTATTGGGCAGTTGATACCCGCGATGTGTCGGTCACTCTCGAAGGCCAGGTCGTTGGTCTTCAACGGGTCCGTGAAGAACCAATCAAAACCAGGCATCGGCCGATATATCTGAAATACATGAACTTGATGACACAGATCAGCGTAAAACCATTTTCCCTATAGTTACGTAAGATAGCGGATGACTGCGAACTTCATCACGGATATTATTGAATGGGGACTCGAGAACCAGCCCCTGCGGAGTGTCGCCCTTGCGACACAAGTCGGCTACCGTTCTCGAAGCTACCCTGAGATTCAACAACGTAATTAGTATCTTACAATATGCCTATCCAAGTTACGTTCAGACTTACCCTGTGCCTAGAGAATGTCCCCAGATGAATACTGGACTTTCTTTAACTTTGTCTTTAAAATAAGCGTAGACAGCTTTAGCATCCGTAACGACGCCCTCTTCCGATATCAAAACCTGAGATGAATCTGCATAGCCTATACATAACACAAGGTCGTAAGAGAAGGTTCAGCACGGAAATCATCCGCTTCATTCGTGTTCTCTACCTCGATAGTCAAAAGCTATTACGTGGAAGTCTAAAGCTTGTAATATTTTGTACAATTCCAGTCTATGCTCGTTAGCCCGCGAGCCAGAGTTCCCATGAAAGTAGAGAATGACAGGATACCCTCGGGACAGTGTCTCGTCATAATAGCCACCGTCTTTATCAGCCGCGTCTTCCCATAAGGATTTCGGAAGCATGTGCCTGCACGCTCAAACACATATAATTAGAACACGGTATTGTTTTACAGCTGTTGACAGATTTTCATTACCAGACACCAATTGAAACGCCCGGTTCACTTTCGATGTACAAGTTTCTCGTAGCTGTCAGTCCCTCCTGCTCGGGTTTGTTGAAATCGATCCCTTTTGGCCATCGTACTGAGACGGAAATACATTGATTTTGCAAAGTGCCTTAAATTTAGATGGCATTAAAGTTTAATTACAAAATGGTAAGAAGACTAGATGCCTCTGCACTGTTGGTGTGTACCTGTACACGAGTGGCAAGAGTATGTAAATGGTGCAAATGACAAATCCTGATTTCATGGCGAGATGCACGGATCTGTTGTGTAGAATAGCAGGTGTTATATTTGTATAATATATAATCAATAACTTTGTCAACCGTTTGAGCAGTCGTGTTCTAAAGTAATAAACCCTAGGTTTAAAGTTCATAGGATGTTCTTGTCGAATTTCTCGTAACTTCATTCAATAACAAAAGTTTACTCCCGCGCTGACGCTGCCACCTAGTGGCGATTCATTCAAGTTTACAGAAATTAAAAGTAGATTTAATTTTTGTTTTATTTCCCTGTTTATCTACTTACCAGTCTGTTTATCTATTTATCAATCCATCCATCTTTCCATCTATCCATCTATCTACTTTATGGTGATTATTTATTTTTTTAGACATTCTTTTTTACATTTATGCTTATTCTTAACCAGGATGGCTCAACTTGAATATTAAATAAATAAAAATAAGTTCAAAGTTTGAAAATAGAGAAATCGGTTTAATTACAAAAAGTGTATTTTAATTCCCTCATCTTACAGGGACTAATAGACTCAAACTAGAAAATACTGCATTCTAATATAATATTCTTTTTTTATATTTTAAAAACGGACTAAAGTAGGGGCTAATAAAAATGATATCGAGAATTTGAGTATCACACACGTTAGCATTGTTTTGCTGGGGGATTCGCTGTTTCCCTCTTAAATCATATAAAACATTTTCTAAAAGTAAAATTCAAGCGCGTCTTTTCGTCGTATTCAATGCAAGGTTAGATTAAGGAATGGGGGTTGTTTGTGTAGGCGCTTCGAGCTAGGTAGCTCCCAGACGATGACCTTCCCGTCGGGAGTCGAGGCAAACAGCTGCTGCGCGTCGCTCGAGAATGCCACACTAAAATACAAATACATTTAACAAATTTTATAACAAATTTAAGTTAAGTTTCAATAGTACCAGATAATTGGAGAATGCAGCGTCTCAAATACAATATCGCGGACGTGCGCGAGGTTCCACGTGTTCCATAGCCTTTGTTAGACGAACAACAGAGGTTGAACACAAATAGCTAGTTTTAAATTAGAAGGTTTTAAATACCGAATAGTTCCATTGCTCAAACCGGCGGCGACAACGTTGATCGATATTCCTTCGGGCGCTGACGACATCGCGACGGCGGAAATCGGGCACTGCGACTCAACGAACCCGACATACTTCCCGTTGACGGTCCTTAGTTCAAGCAAGGAATGACCATTGTTCTTCTCGTAAACAATGGCGATGTTGCCCAAGGTCGATCCAATGGCGACATGTCGAACGGGACATTCCCCGTCTGTCTGCGAGTGGAAGGCCTGCACGTAGCCGAACTTGTAGAGGTCCCAGACAATACAAAGGCCGTCGACGGAACCAGAAACTGCGATCCCGAAATCCGAATTCAGCTTGAGGGTCGTTATCTTACCTCGATGGCCAATCAGAGTCCTCGGGGAAGCGGAAAACTCAAACTGAGGGCGGGTCGGGTCAAACGCATAAGAATACGCGGTGAGCGACCCCGAACTAAAGGCGATCCATAAGGATTTCCCATTGGGAGTAGCCTCGCATAAAACGACAGGATCGTTAGGATCTAGTTGGAGAATGGGCTTTGCCGGTTGGTCCTTCCTCAGTTTCAGTCTCACGGTACCGTCGGGATGACCCCAGAGCACCAGAGCAGCTCCCGGGATCCCCGACGGCTTGCCTAAAATGCTTCCTTCGTACGAGTAGCTGATCAAAGCAGCGGTCAGCGGTCCCATCGCATAAGTATCGCCCACCTCCAGGGTGAGGAACGAGTTCACCGCTAAGGGATACGACTCCATCCAAGTTACCACGGGATCCTGCTGCGTCGGACTGCCTACGAAGGACCCCCAGGTGATGTTTTCCACCTGAGGGAGCAGGGATCGACTCCGCGAACTGGTACCAGCCGTCAGCTGCTGCGACGACATCGGATGCGGAGTGCGGAAGAGAAGTCGGGGTAGCTGCCCGTACGTGCGGATCATAGTTCTGCGGGCCGAACATTCGATGGGATCATCGCACTGGGCTTCAAAGGAAGACGAAGTGGCCGGGTGGAAAACGTTGAGCGCCTCGACGGCCGCAGCTCCGCACTGTTTGTAGCCGAAGATCAGATCGATCCAGTGGTGAAGGTGATCCCGTACCCAGTGCGATTCTAAAGCCTGTCGGTGGATCAACGTAAACATTCTCGGGTCCTTCTGAGCCCAAGGTGGAAGGATTACGTGATTGACCGGCTCTCCGGATTGGCGGACACCAAAGTTGAATCCGCAGTCATTGGTCAGAAATTGCGGGTTGTAAAAGAACTCTGGAATTAGTTCTTTGACATCGGTTGTCGACTCTGAGCTCGACAAGCGCCACGCAGTCTCCAGGGAGTGAAAAGTCCGGTCCGGAATGTCAAAGTTACGATCCTGGCGAATTGAAAGTCAACGTTAGAAGGAAACACAGGAACCAATATAGAAAAATAATGCACCATATTATTAAATAAGAATAAATAAACTTTTATAGTTACAGTAACTGGAGAAAATTAGAAATAAATATTAACTTTCACCATTTGATTCAAAAAATTGGATGAAAAATAAACGAATCAATCAATAATATAGTCAGATAAGTAATCATACTACAAAATATAAACCGTTATAAGTATAACAATTACATGGAAAAGAGAATTACAAGTCTAAATTTTTCATCAAAATCGGAACATAAAGATTAATACTTAAGTTAAAATTATTTCAATAAAACCAGTTAGAATTTAGTTATGAATTTTGACTTCCTTAGGGAATAATATTCAAGCTAAAATCAATAAGCAAATTAATAATATATAAATAAATAGCCATAAACATTCCATAAGAATATAAATATACATAAGCCATTGTTCCAAAGACATTACCTGATACTGGATAAACAGCTGCGTGAAGGGCGGAAGCCTGACTAGGTAATGGAGAACAATTCCAGGATTAGAATAGAGCGATCCATAATGGAAAGGTCCGGTGACAGGTCCGCATTTAGAGGCTTCCCCTCCGCTCTCGGCACTTCGCTTCAAATAGTTGTAAGTTTCAATGTAGTGGGCTTCCTGATCTGGATGCTGTACCGCGATGGGCCGGCGAAAATTTCGATAGACTTTCGGATCGTCCAGGTTGAGATCCTTGCCGGAATACTCGGATAAAACAAAAGGGAAAATTGGATACTGCATAAGATCATTGAACGATCTTCCAGCTGCTTTATTCAGGTACGTCAGGTACTCGAAGTTGGTCAAAAGGCCATCGCGCCACAGCTGAGTCACATCGGCCAGGTCGTTATTCGCTATCAGGCGAGGAAGGCAATGCTGCAGCTCCTTGTAAACCAGGTTGCGTTCCGGAGTAGAGTCCAGGGCAAAGAAAAAGACTTGTCTCTCCTCGGTGAAGAGTTCTATAGCCCGGTCCTGGTGCTCGTAACGTCGCTTCCACATCTCCCGGACTACTTTGAAATCCCAGCTGAGGTGGGTCGTCATCTTCGAGCTGGAATCCGGCATAAAGTAGACACAGTTCTCCGATAGGATCATTTCCCCCCGGATGTCTTCGGCTACCGTGACAAGCCAGCAGTTGGCTGCCGACCGGACTTTGCCGCGGAGAACCAGACGCTCGATCCTCTCATTGGCGGGTTTCTTCAGCAGGAAGCTGAGCGGTTTCTGGTGCTGCTCCGGCAAAGTCAACCGCTTCGATTCCGGAAGGAAATACTTGTCATCGATATTTAAGGGGCTTCGTTCCAGACGCAAATGCATCCGCTGCGGTCCTTCGACAGGACTCATTCTCCAGGTGTTGATCCAGGATTCCGGGAAGAACCAGGGGGCTCTCTCGTGGGTCAAATCAGCGATCAGTCGGTCCCAGGATTGAGGAGCGGTGGTCAGATTTCCGTAAGAATTGCGTAAAACCTCCATGAAGTTCTTCCGGAGTGCGTTTTGAGCATCAACCGTGTCTCTCGTCATCCGATTTCCAGAATCGAACGCTGTTTTATAGACGTTCTCGAATCTCTGCAGTATCTTCCACTGCTGATCCTCCAGCGACCTCCACCACGCCTGCCGCTCCTCCCTGTAGCGCTGCAGGATCTCTTCGGGTTCTGGCAGCTGGTAGTACTTCTTGCTGGCCCCGTTAACCATCTTGGGACTGAGCAGCTTGAGGAGACACTGAATGCGGAGGAAGGTTCCTTGATCCATCTCCTCCGGAGAACTGCACAGCAGGATTCTGCACAGGTAGGAATCCAGATCCTGGCGGACTGTTTCGGAATTGGCAATCAACATGCGAAGGACCCGTTCGTGAAAGGGATCCTGCTGGATGGCTTTGATGACAAACGACTGGAGCGAGGGATCCTGCGTCGGGTTGAGCAGAAACAGGATCAGTCGACTCAGCTGAGATTTCAAAAGATCCCGTGAAGTCCATAAGAGACTCGCCCAGCTGTCGTCGGGGTCTGGAACTGGGAAATGACTCCAGTCACTCGTGATGAGATGAACGGGGGTTCGGGTCCTTTCCACGGTCAAAGAGAATCCCTTGAAGTAATAGTAAAATGTTAACAGCAATCATTTAAGTACATAGTTAGACTTTTCTCGTAATAATCAAAGTTACAATATTAAAATTATTGATACTAAATGAAACATAAATTTTAAGAAACTGACTGTATTAATGTATCTCATTGTAATTAATTTATTGTTAATCATAATCAAACAGTTATTTAATTATTAACATTAAGTAAATAAATTAATAATTGAAGAATTACTCAACAAATTTCAAATCAAACACTGAAATGAAAAAAAAACTTATTAAATCCAGAAAATAACCATGTGAAACATCTAAAAAAATAGTTTAAAAATACACAAGACAATTTTTCCACAAATTACATCAGCAATTCAACAAATACTTAGTAAAACTAAACTATTCATTAAATCAAAACTCCATGTGTTACTAAACAAGAAGCGGCGAACAAGGGGTTCATTACCTGAAGAACCGCCAGAAAGAATCCCTTGGTAAAGTTGATTTCCACGTCGGTCGAATGACCTTCCGGTCGGATAACATGAACGGCTATGTCCGTTCCTTTGGTGATCAGAAATTTAAAGCGATCGCTCAACTCATTCTTGGTGGCAATTTTATCAAAATGGAGTTTCCGCGTCGATCCTAGCGGCAAGGAGCTGGCCAAGAGTTTATCGCTCAACCCAGCGAAATGATCCTTGCCGGAGTGAAGGACATCCTCTCCGTTGTAGAATCCGGAATCATTACGGCTTCTCAGCATCGACTCCATGCTCTCCATGGCCTGTCGGACGATGATACAACACGTCTCGCTCAGTAGGTGACCGCTGCGGGCGTTGGGACCACCGCTGGTTTCCTCCAGGCGTTCCAGGTAGAGCAGCAAAAAGAGGAAATCCTGGAACACGTGCCACTGGCATTGTCCAGAGACTCCCAGGCACCGCGTGATGATGGTCAGGATCAATCTCTGCAATCCTTCCACCAAGAGTTCATCTCCGCGTTGTCCGAAAATGTCCGTTCGTCCGGGCGAGGTGTGTCCGAGGATAATGAGCGTCTTGCCGATGGCTTCCAACAGACCGCAGTCGATCATCCAGCGCAGCATAGTGTTTGACGACGAAGCCAGCGTCCGGAAAAGGGAGACCAAGTTGTGTAGCAACGGCGGATCGACGACGGAATCCGGAAGGGCTGCGACCAATAGCAGGATTCCTTGCAGCTGTAACGAATTCAGATCCTGCGGCCACAGACTAAGAGGATCCGCCATTGTCTCGAAGTTGGTTTCGATTCCGACGCAAATGCCCAGACAGGCTTCGACGACCTGAAAGGTGATTGGCTGGTGCTGCATCTGACTGGCCAATAGGAGGATACCGTTCTGTTTGATGAACTTTGAGGCTTCAGACTCGCTGCGCTGGAACGCGGCACTCAAGAGTCGGATGGTCGCAGCTCTTACGCCTTCGTCCGGATAGTTGAGCATGACCACCAGGAATTCCGGGTTGATTATGCGACCAATCAGCTTTGAGGGACACAAAAAATATTTTAGAAAAAATAGTTGATAATATTTAAAAAAAAATTAAAAAAACCTGCTCAGCGGAGTAATCGGGAATGAAACGGAGACACTTCACTAGGAGATCCAGCAGCTTCTCCCGCAGTCGGGACCCCAGGGCGCAGTCAGCCCGGGAAACATTACACTGATTCAGCGAGTGAGAAATCACCTGCCATTCTCCGATCTCGACGATTTCTTTCTTCCTGGATCTCCTCCTCTGACGATGACCGCTGGCCGGTTTCACCGGTTCTCTCTCCTTGTTGACGTGATCCCCGTTATGGATAGCGTGTCCGTTTTCGCGGGGGATTTCCTCCGACGAAGCAGGCTGGTTGGGGTTTACGGCCGCATGGGCTGGTTCGTCCTTGTGCTGATTATTTAAGATTAAAAAAACAACATGAAGAACTGCATCAAAGTTTAGAATATTATGTTCCTTGATTTAACCGATTAATTAATTTAATATAACATATATATATATCTATATATATATATATATATGTATATACGAGTAAAGATTGGATTATATACCAGATAACTTAATTAATTTATTTTGTGGAAAATTTAAATCCATTTAATAAATAGAGCCGGACTTTCACTGGCATTTAATTAAGAACTAACAATGATTGCTAAAATTAAGTTCAATCATTAAATAGTTCCAATTACGAACCTCACTGTTGCCCCAAAACATGGAAAAATATGAAATAAAAAATTCCTATATACATATCTCAATTAATATTATAATGAAAAATTATCAAAATTTTTATTTAACCTCTTTAACGTCAATTAAGCAATAAAACTAATTTGATTACTGGCTTAAAATTCCATTAAATTTTTACACAATTTCTTTAGATTAAACACTGCCATTAAGCCTGCCTTTAATTAACATCAGCTCGAGTGTTTACAATAAATATTTAGATAAATAAATGAATAACATCAAAACAATTTCAATTACGGTACCTCACTGTTGTCCCGTTTGACTTGAATGCTCGACAGTGCCTTACTGAACGTTTTCGCATCGACGTGGGATCCACACTCGGCGTCGGCGCTGGGTACTCTGGGCATAGCCCAGGTGCGTCCGTCGAAGGCGGCGCTCTTGGACGCCTCCGGCTGCGTAAAGAGGAAGAAGAAGTTGTCCCAGTCGCTGATGACATACGTGCAGGCCGCCGGATGGGTTAGCAGCAGGTAGTCCATAATGGCGGCGATGACGCTGACATCTGGCGGCGACCCCAGCAAGTCTCCCAGCAGCTCGGCGATGAGCAGCGAGTGAACGTCCGACAGGGGCTGGCCTTCGCGGTACAGTAAGTTTTCCTGCAGTAAAATAAAACCAGAATGTATTGAGATAAAATCATCACGAGTCGGTTCTAATTTAATATACTAATTCATAGTTTTATAGCTTCTTTAAATATTACATTTACTAATATTAACATATGTTATGAGTTTATTCACGCAATCGTATGACTTGTATTAATAATGAATTTATATACTTCTATTGAGGTTACAATCAATGAGATTAAGTTTATTTCTGAATGTCTCTTTTAACTTAATATCATATTATTTCGTTTTATAAATTTTTAATTGAATTACACGTATTATTAACTATACTTACCACTTATTCATGGATTATACGTCAATTAATTAATGGTTTCCATTATACATACTTATTTAGGCTTATCATCATTTACTTCAGACTAAGATTATTTCTTTAATACTGATATCAAGCTCGAGTTTACATCACTTTTAAATGCAAACGCTGTTTAAACTTAAATGTAATAATGGCTATCAATTCCGATGTAATTATACTTTGGCGATCTGCAAAAGCGCATCGGTGATATGGCATCTCTGTAGCTGCATCACGTTGAAAGCCCGGTGCGGGTGACTGTCCCTCACCAGCGTCTTGATAGACTCCAGAAACAGTTCCAGCACCGAGTCGTCCTTCTTCCGCTGCCATACATTCCACATGCGGAGGCCCTGGACCAACAGGTAAGGGTCGCTGATGACGGCGCAGGTGGTCAGGGACACGCGGAAGCTTCCGGCGGGCGGCGGACGGTACCTGACCACTATGCCGGAGCAGCAGGCGTTGACCAAGATCTTGGCAAAGTGTTTGCCGATCCTGCATTTATCAGTGCGGAAGAGGTGCCGCAGCATGGAAAGTCCGTCGGATGTGCGGAAGCCCCGCATCTGGACAGGGTCGGTCCGGAGGTAGCTTAACAGGATTTCCAACGCCATGGCCTAGTCAGTGCATCGAATTACTTTACTTATACAACTTAATTAGCTACTTGACTCAGTTTCAAGCGCGAATAATACTTGACATTCCAAAGTCATTGCCTTGGTTATTAAATATTGATTTAAATAACTTAATTAACTTAATTAGCTGCGTATATCAATTTCAATCGCGAGTAATTGTAACAATTCGGCAGGATCTTCAGAACCCACTGCCTAATCCAAATTAATACAGTTTAATTAACTCAGTTAATTTTAATTAACTACTGAATTCAGTTTCAAGCGCGAATAACATTTGGAATTCCAAAACCATCATCTTGCCAATAAAACGCGGACTCAATTCACCTATTTAACTTTCTTAGCTAATTGAATTAAATTAAAATGAAGAACTGGAAGAATTTTTTTTTTAAATCCTGCCTGCTGTTCTTCTGTGGCATCCAGTTCGACGATCCTGGCCATTAGGAAAAGAAAGAAAGGATAGCCGCCCAGGTGACGGACGGCAGCTGGAAGCCCCGTGTGAACGTGGGGCTTTAGGTGAACGGTCCTGGCCACGGGGACCTTCATAGGGGCGTGCTGACTGGGGCGCGGGTCGGACGATACAACGCTGAATGCTCCCTGACTTCCCGAAAATAGAGATCCTAGTAATCCTGTACGACATTAACAAAAAACTCAGTTAACTGTCGTTAAATAAATTTTCTTGTGCTACTTACATTATGAAAATCGATATCGACTCGCTAAAGTTAATATAATACATGAATATAATATAATTGCTATGTTCTGTTATGTTTTTAAATAATCTCGGAATTTATCGCAATACACAATCCTTTTGCAAATGAGTTTAATTTCTATTTCAGTACGGTTGCTAGCATATTACCAGCCGCAGGACTGGCCACCACAGGGTAGAGATAGACGGAATCCGGCGTGTGTGCCGAATAAACCAATAGCAGGTTCTCCTGCAACGTGCGTAGGTTTCCAGTTTCCTCAAAAAGCGCATTCCAGTTGATTCCAGCCTTCACCATTTCCGGTCGGAGTATCGTTTGAAAGTTGGTGAGCGGTGGCGACTCCTGGGTTGTGGTCAATCCGGCGCAATCCGGCCCCAGTGCGTAGAGATGAAGCGCCTTCTCCTTGCTGACATTCTCCCCGCGGAAGGCCATCACGTTGCCCAGGTACCAGAAGGTCTGACAGGGTTCACTGGGTCCCAGGGCGGTGCCTAGGAGCAAATGGGCGTGACCAGCGGCTTTCAGATTCGAAAACGGAACGTTAAGGATCAAATCCGCGGTTTCGAGTCCGTCGAGGACCGCAGCGATCCGCACCTGTCCAGTGCGGGCCGAACCTTGATCCCTGCAGCTGAACATCAAGTGATGCCACTGGCCGCTTTTGGCTTTGAAACCGAGCGACTGTGCTGCCAGACACCGGCTCTGCGACTTCGTCGATTCCGTCATCCGCACGATAACTGATTCCGTTTGCGGGTCGCTCCACAGTTCCAAGAGCGAGTGTTTGGTCCCCGCCGAGAGCAGGTGAAGCTCGGGATTCGGTTCCATCTCGGTTTCTAGCTTGCTGGATCCTTCTTTCGGCCGTTCATCCGCAGTGTCGAACTCTAAAGAAGCTTCTAGCCAACCAGGATCGTTTTGGTCGAAGCTCTCTAAGTGATTGGAGGAGAACGCCGCGTACGAGGATCCCGCCGAATCTGATGCGACGATGTAGAACCAGAAGGAAATGGAGAATCCATGAGTCCTGAGGGACCAATTGGAAGTAGCCAGAACGGGAATGAAAACCGCGGCCGTCTTCCATGCCGATCCCAATCCTTTTTCAAAGTGCACCTGTCCGAAATCCTTGGCCGAGTTGCAGATGTTGACGATATCTTGATTGGCTTCCAGTCTAGTTCTCGTCGACCAATCCGCTTTGTCCAGGACGCGTTTCTGAGGAAACTCCAAGATGCTGGTTGGCTGCAGGGCGATCCCTCCAATCAGATCACGGCACACGGGGAGAAGCTGGCTGATCGGCGGATTTCCGACTTTGAACAGACCAATGAATAGCGAGAGATCCTTGCTGGTGAAATGCTGCTCGGCCATGGTGCAAACCGCTTTGAGTAACAGATTGGCGATGGGCAGATTCTGTTCTTCGCTGACGAGGAACGGTTTCAGATGGTCCAGGATCACAGGAATCATTTTCTCTCTGTTCAGGATAGCCGCGTTGAGCGGCAAACAGCAAATTCTGTAAAATTTTGAAACAATAGTGTACGCGTCCTTCTTGAACAAGTTCAGGTCCACTGGATTTCCTTGGCATTTCTCGTGCCACAGGATTAGATCCCGTATCAACCGTGCACAGATCCTAGGGAAAAACAGGACTTTCTGCGTTAGACGCGTCCACTGCCCTTTATTGGGATCGACAATCATCGGACAAGGTTCCGCGTCAGCCATGTAGCCCGAGTCATCTTCCCCCGAAGGATTACGTCGACTCCGCAGGGATCCCATGCGCTCCACATCGGACTTTTTCCCAGTTTTAGGACCGCGCAACCATCTCTCAAGAGTTGCAGTGCGTAAAACGATGGAAGAGAGATTCCGGAATCCCGGATGATACGACGGCATCCCTTCAGCCAGCTCCAGCAGCTTCAGTCCGCATTCTTCGTCGATCCTACCGCTTTTCAAGCGACTACCAATCAGAGACACGGTTAGAAAGCATTCGATAAGATCATAATAGGATTTGAGATTGCGATCCCGAGTCAGGATCTGCCTTGTCACGGCGTACAAGGCACATTGGGCTGCTTTGGTCAACGAAACCTCGTGGAGGAAATTCAAAAAGGGCGGGAAGGTGACAGCCAGTTGCGTAGCAGCTTCCCAGAGAGCAGCAGCCTTTTTCACCTCGTCATCTTCCTGATCGATCCTGTCCTGGGTAGAGGTCAGGACGATGTTGGCGATGGGAGCTCGCGCGGAATGACCGTCGATAACCGCCGACAGTTCCCTAAGGATCTCCATCTCCTCTCGACAGTCCAAAGCATGAAGGACGAAAACCACGTGACTCGATAACAGGTACTCGAAAAGATCCAGCGCCGAGGCTTCAACCACTTTCTCAGGCACAGGATCGTCTTTTGGCACAATTTCTTGCATTTCCACCAAATGCCAGTGACCTCCCTTCTGCTCCTGCTCACTTCTCAGTTCGTTCACGGCCAAAACCCGCAGGACGCCAGCAGCATCAGCAGCCCAGGAAGGAAGATGACATAGCTCGAGGACAGCGTCGATCCCGTCACCGAGAATGAAGACATCGCAGATTTTCTTGTCGGCGACCAATGAAGGAAGGAGTGTCCACACGGTGCGAAAGACCAAAGCGCAGGTTGAACTGCGATCCTGCGGCGTTTCCTTTAGATAAGCAACAGATCCTGAAATCAAAGGATGAACAACTCGGCTAAATAACTGCATCTGGACGTGCGGAGTAGCGCGCGAGACTAGAAAGGCGATGTTCCTCGCCAAGAAGAGGGATCTGGAATCCTCCAGGTTGTCCAGGATCGCTTTGCTGTACAAACTGAAGCAATCCCACGGTTGAGTGGGACTGACGGCTGCTGACTGGGTCCCAGCGAGTAGCGCCTCGTCCGCGGTATACTCTCCAGCTTCCTCGTAGCGTTCCAGGTCGAATCCGGAATTTCTCCGGCAAAAACCGCACTGCTCTCCTCGTCCGCAGCTGAAACCCATCCGGAGGAAGACCAAAGTTAGAGCTTTAACGTGTGATTCCGCTTCACCTACACGGCTAAAGAGGCCGGAATAAATCAGGTCAGGCGGAAGACAGCAGCAAGGGCCTGCTGATCCCATTGCTACTAGCGCAAGATTCTGGGCGTCCTGAGATTCGCTGTTTCTGTAAACATGCCAAAGCAAGCAGTACAAGAAGGCCGGAATGCAAGGATTCTCTTCCGGATGCGCGGGATCTGTGAAAGGGTTACCTAAGCTATCGGCATGATGGAACTTGCCCAGGCTGCACAATTTGTGCCTCCGCTTGCTGCAGATATTCTGGTGACTTCTACGGAGGACCAGCTGAGTTAGACTGGACAACACAGTGCCGATTAATATCAGAATTTTTGGTTTAGCTTTAATGCAACCAGTGTAAAAGTTAAGATTTCCTATCATGCAGAACTGACGCAAGATCTTTGCTGTAAGCTCAAGGTCATCAACTGCGCCCTTGTGTTCGGTCAGCGTCGTTAGAAAGAAGGCCGTTCCATAGACCGCCTCGGAGCAGAATGTCGAAAACTCCTGCGGAGAACTGACGGCCGACTGGAGTATCCGCGGAACGAAATCATCGCACATTCCGGGCGAATCCGGTCCCCGTGGTGAAGTCCGACGTAAAACCGCTGTGGAAACGAGAAGGGCTCGTAACAACCTGCGTTGGGTCATTTCCCCAAAAACGCTGGAGAGGCTGTCGAGACAAAAATTGTAAACCCGCCTCGATATGGTAACCTTTGACACGGTAAATTCAGCAAGCCCGTGAAAATCTGTCAGCTTTTCCAACAGTGCAATAATCAATTCATAAAAACTTGCAACGGTGATTCCCGAAGACTCGTATCTCTGGATCGCTATAGGATCTTCGTTCTCCATGATTTTTTTTTCTTGGGAGAGATTCTCCGTTAGCGCTTCGTGATGGTTGTCTTCGTCATCGCACGAGATGGGATGACACGAGACGGAAGAAAATTGTCTCGTATCGTCCGGAGCCTTTCTGCGGGACGTCTTTGAACCACCCGAGAATTTTGCGTCCTCTTCCAGATCTTCCTCGCTGGTAGTGGGATTCTTCTCTATGAAGCAGTCGCTGATTTTGGTCAGAGGCCACGACAGGCTGAGCTGTCTCGGGACATCCCTGTCTTCCGACCAGTGCGAGACTTCCAAGGAGAGCGAGAGGAGGATCTCGACAAGGTTCTGTGGGCATGACAACACCTACATCACAAGCATTTTCATGAAGGGATGGACCAAGTTTGGTTCTTTATTGTATTCTTTTCTACCTTAACATCGCAGGCCAGAAGAGACGCAAGTAATTTCCACCCACGTCCTTTTAAAAAATACTTCTGCACACTGAGCTTGAAATTGTGTTCTTCCTCAGGGAGTTCCTTTACGTCTCGGAAAAGTTGCTCGGCCAGACTGTTACACATGCTGATGATCCTATCACACAAAATACCATTAAGAAAACTGAATCTGGCAGTCTTAAACGACACCGAGAGGGTACACCCTGCTACAGATGTCTAATTATGACTGAGAGGATTAAGTTTCAGCCCAAGCTGTTTAGCAGGATACAGCAGAAGCCATACAACATCACCAAGTTTTACGTTCTCTTTGTGATGTAACAAAGGAGAGGAAAACTTACTGCGGCAGACGTGGATCCCGCCGCTCGTTCCACTCTTTCACGACGAGGGTTAAGAAGATGCCAAGCCAGCGTTCTTTATACTGCAATGTCAAACAAATGACGTCATTAACATGTTGTGATGAAACAAGAACATCAAAAGAGAACCTTGCAATAGAAAGTGTGATGCAAGTAAGAATTCCATGCCGCGTAGATCTTACTCTTGACGTCCATTCTAGGTGGTGACAAAGGACCACTATTGGGAGAACTAAAGAGGAAAATAAAAGTTTCCATGAGTGTGCGAGTGGTAAACTGGTACCATTCGCATTTATGTTAAGCAATTGTTTTGCTAACTGGATCAAAAATCAGGCAAGCCCAAAATATCTAGCGGAATTTTTTTTAATTAGTGTCCATGTCTATATTTCCATTACAGCAAGAAGTCTAGCGAAGCACATGAATTCATAAGCGGCGTTTATAACGACTTCGTTTAGCGAACAGCAAGTTTAATATTCAGTTAAAACGACATGGCAAAGGTGAAACCAGAGATATGAGCATAAACCGAAATGTATAAACAAGACTTGAATATGCGGTTTACCATTAATTATAGAGACACTTTAGTGGCAACTTGGTTATGATAATCGTCTCAGTGTTATTGCCATGCAACGTGCGCGATGGGATTACAAGCAAACAGGTGCAAAGCTAACGGAAAATAAACATGTCTTTACCATAGTAACGGTATTGGTTCAACGGGGGAAGGAGGCGGGGTTTACGGATAGCTACCCCAGTACTACCCAATAGACAAGCCCCGCCCTTATTGCCCTACCGGACTCCGTGCGGTGCTATGTTTCATGCACTCAGCTGACGGTAGCAATATAATCGATCATTTCGCTCCACTAATTACGCCGGTAGTCTAGGCGCCAAATTTGAATCGGCCATCGGTTAACGGTGCTCGTTCTATAATGGAGAATTTTTCTCAAAAAACCATAAATATGTGATAATATTACGTAATATTTTTTATTTGTACTGTTGTATTATGAAGCATCTAATAAAAACTTCAATTTAGAAAAACAGAAACAGAAACAGCAAATATCTTTATAATTTATAGCAATGTATCTTTCTATTAACCTGCGTTTCTATCTAATTGTTCAACTATCTAGCTATCTGCCTAACTACTCCTCTATCTATCTCTGTGTTAATCCTAACAATCTATTTATCTACTGTGTACCTACCAAGCCAGCTATCCATCAGTATCTATTTTTGTCTACCTCTCGTTATCAATCCAGCTACCCGTCCATCTATCTATCTGTCTACCTATTTGTCGATTTATCTGGGTATGTAACAATATGTCTGTCCTTTTATCCGCCATTTATATCTCTGTCTACTTAACTACCTATCTCTTTGTCGATACATTTATTGAACTGTCCGTCTATCGCACCTATCTGTCTAGCTATCCTCCTGTCCATCTAAGTATCCGTCTCTGTTTCCATTAGCCTATCTATCTACCTACTTACTTAAGCGCCATTCAATCTATCTTATCTATTCGTCTATTGAAACATAACGAGTTACTCGACTTCATCATATCATCTCTGCGAGTAGGCTGCAGTGATTTTTTCTACTTCAGTTCGTTTTCCTGAACACGCGCGATCTCCCCAAGATCTCCGGTTGTTTCCGATAGTTATGAACTGTTGCGTCTCGTCTTAAAAATTCATATTTATTTCAAAAAGAAACCTAGTTTTATTACAAACAATGAGCTAGAGGTTGATCGCAACGGTTCAGAACCCGGGATCCCAGTCTGTAACTTGAGGAACTTTCTGCTTCTCCAAACAGACTATCGTATCTCCGGGCTGGAGCCTAACCGCCGCATCCTCTAGACGTATCCCGCACTCGACGTCCTTCTTAACCGTGTCCACTTCTGCTTTCAAATGTCTCAGCGATATAGCAGGTCCTTCGTGAATGACTTCTTCTCCTCGGACGATCCTAAAAACGGCAGACTTTTTCAGGCTTCCTTTCACGCAACGACATCCGGCCACCGGAATTTTCTGCTTTCCTTCCGTAATGATGAATTCCTGGAGTACGTTGGCCTCACCAAGGATTTGGTCAACTTCCTTGAGTGGTAGTTTAGCGCTGATCTCTTCCTTGAGGTCATCGATGAGCTTGTAAATGATATTGTAATGCTTGATGCGGACCCCTTTGGATTTGGCCAGCTTCTCTACGGCAGCATTGGCGGGCACGTTGAAACCGTAAATAATGCCCGAGAAAGGCTCGGCTAATTTGACGTCGTTCTCTGTTATGGAACCCACGCCGTAGTGTAGAAGGTCTAGGTTGCATTGACGCGAGTGATACGAGTCCAGCACGTTTAGAATGGCTTCGACGGAACCGTCGACATCACCTTTGACGAGGACCGATAATTTCGGTCCCGTGTCAGTTTCGACGACTTCCTTGGTCTTCTTGGTGGCCTTGGGGCGGTATCGACCCAACCGGCGCCTCTCCTCCAGTTTAGCTTTGTATTCCTGGAATTTAGTGCAGCGAGCAAAAACATAGATTTAAAACTATTGTCGTTCAGAAGGTCATGTCACGATGTCACGAAGAGTCACGATGGATACCTTTAAGTGATCCTGAACCTTTTGCTGGATCACCTCGTAATCTTCTTCCTGTTTCTGCTTGTCCAAGAGACTTTTGCGGTATTCTACAACTTCGTGCGCCCTTTTCTAAATTAAGTAATCAAAAATTCAATTATTGTGATAATACATTCTTAATTCACAAAATTACGATATAAATAGTATTTCAAAATTAAAAGTGATTTATAATAATGCAATACCATTACAACAGTTTAATTTTTTTATTACTAACATGGCAATACGAATATACTGCGTCAGTTGTAATAGTAGAATCATGAATAATGAAAAATAAGAAGGTAATTGACACGGTTTCCAGATTAGATAATAGAACATATAATAAATTGATCAGAAAAAACTATGTGTGCTATTTTATGAATTAAGTTATGATAAGTTAGGTTATCACATTATTGTATATTAATTAATTCAATACTGATGAATTAGTAATTAGCATATTAAACTAAATTAACACATGAATAATAAAGCAATTGATCTGACATCAAAAAGAGCATACTTCTGATTCCACTTCAAGGATCTCTTCACCAGCACCAGGCAAATCTTTCCAGCCGACGATTTCGACAGGGATAGCGGGGCCGGCGGCTTGAATAGGCTGCCCTCGGTCGTTGAACATGGTCCGCACTTTGGCCATGGCCGTTCCGGCAACTAGGATCGATCCTCGGCGCAGGGTTCCGCGCTGGATAAGCGCCGTCGAAAGCTTCCTATTCCCAAAACCAAAATTTTATTCAGTAACTTCAATTCGCTGGTCAATAGGTTAAATGTTAATATTACCCTCTGTAATGATCTATACTGGATTCAATGATAACCCCTTCGACAGGGCCTTTGGGATCAGCTTTGAGCTGCAGCAGAGTGGCTTGTGTGTTAATAGCCTCAACAAGCTGGTCCAGCCCGACTCCTTTGAGGGCTGAGATGGGCACGAATTGAACCTCTCCACCGCTGTCCTCTAGCTGCAGTCCTTGAGACAGCAACATCTTTTTGGTCCTTTCCTTCAAACATTCAAGGAAAAGAGTCGCTTGATGCAAGGTAATTAACACTGAATTATTAACAAAACCCAACTTACGATATCAGCTTCCGGTTTGTCTACCTTGTTGATTGCTACAATAATTGGAACTGCAAAAATTTCGAGACAAATTAGACAATCTTTCAATCCTTAACCTAATAATTGTTGTAGTAACCATTAGCTTCACGGGCCAATCGAATCGATTCCACTGTCTGTTCCATGACTCCATCATCAGCTGCGACAACCAGAATGACGATATCCGTCGCATGAGCTCCCCGAGATCTCATGGCAGTGAATGCGGCATGACCCGGGGTGTCCAAGAAGGTGATCTTTTCCCCGTTTCCAACAGGAACTAAGGATACAGGTATTTAACCGAGCTGTATTTATTCCAATACAATTAAGCTACCTTCAAAAGCTCCTATATGTTGGGTAATGCCACCAAACTCGGAATCAACAACGTGTGTGTGACGAAGGGCGTCGAGCAAGGTAGTTTTCCCGTGATCCACGTGACCCATGACGGTAACCACTGGAGGACGGGGGATGCAAACAGACGGGTCTGGTGGTGGTCTAAGAAAATACATGTTATGTCTACCACTATGTTATTAAAATACGGTGTGGATACCTACGAACCGCGTCGTGAACTTCTTTATGGTGTGTATCTTTGACAGGCGCGCAAATAAAGACACACCTCTTCCCGCTCTTCTTTACAATGTCTTGGATCACGTCGATATCGTCAATCGGCTTGCGTGGAGAGTCATATTCGGCTGAGTCGTCGACAAATAACATAATCTCATACATGTGATCTAAACAGTCAAAGTTGTTAGCAATCTAGTAATGACACTGAAAGGCATGGAAGAATACCCAAGTCTATTTCTAAAGCGTCTGCCAACTGCTGCACTGTCATGTTCTTCCAGACGTCTATTACTATGCTGGATTTCTGCTTTAGAGCCTTTGGGGGATACTGAATGACATGCTCTGATTTCTGCAAAATGTTTGTTGATTTAAGTTTTATCTATTAGTAATACTGTGATGGAGCTCTGATTTCAAATACCCTTTCTTCTGCTGTTTTCCTTCTCTTCTGTAGCTGTGAAGTACAGGTGACATTGCGATGAAAGACCAAGTTGCCAAAAGTTCCCCACCAGGGTATCGAAGCTCTGGCGAATTTCTCTGGACATTGGTTAAAATACGGTCCTACGATTCTGTGTCAAAAGATAGGTTACATTTAATAACATTTGAATATTACTACTGAGTACACAAAGTACAATGTCTTCCTTTACTGAACCTGTTTAGAGGTCGAAACCGGCTAAGAATGATGGAGGCCGCCATTTTTCAACCAAGGTAAACAAAACAAAACATCCAACGGGTTGCGCTATAAACGTAATCCGTAGTATTATCCATTCAAAAGAAAATAAAATAAATATTTGATATCAAACATAGCCAGTTAGTGAAAATTTTCAGCTTTGTAATGTAGCTTCTTAAAACGCACAAGAATTTTTGAAGAAAAAATTATTATTTATATTCCGTTGCTAGGCAACCGCGTCCTGTTCACACGTGGTTGTCAAACATCGCAATGGCGTCTTACACGGTCGGCAGTTTAGCGAGTTTGATTTCGCAAAAACCGCAAGAAAAGAAAAAGAACAAGTCTAAAACCAGCAAGGAAGAAACATTAGAAAATAGCGTAGATTTAGAATCACTGTTTAATTCAGCGCCAGCACCCGCAGCCATCCACGTACCAATCGCCTCTGCCCCCCAACCTGAAGCTGAAGGTGATGGGGAACAGACGGAAAACAAGAAGAAACGCAAAAAAGGAGCGTCTTCAGACGAGTACGTAATTGACGTTCTGAAAACCAAAAAGAAGAAAAATGACGAGGAAGTGGAAGACGATCCCCTTGATTCTTTACTTGAACTTCCTGCCGAGGGATCTGACGACGAGGACGGAGAAGATACTGAGTCGAAGAAAGATGGAGTGAAGCTTACACAGAAGCAGCGGGAAAACGATAACTTGAAAAAATTGGAAACGAAAACAAAGAAAAAGGCAAAGGAAGAAGACGCGGACAAGAGCAAGGGAGTCGTTTTCGTCAAAAACTTGCCGATCAAAGTTCAACGCAAGGCTGTCAAGTATCTATTCAAGAAATTTGGAAAAATCCAGAGTGTTTGGCTGCGGTGTGCCGCCATTCCAGATCCCACGATGCCGAAGAAAGTAGCCATCATCAAGAAAGAATTCCATCCCGAGAGAGCCTCCATTTCTGCTTACGTTCGTTTTGAGGATCCCGCCAGTGCGGAATCTGCGTTAGCCATGAACGGCTTCCTCTATGAAGGTCATCACCTAGCTGTCAGCCTGGAGGGTGAAAAGCATAAACGAGACTCGGGCAAAGCTATATTCGTCGGAAATCTTCCCTTCAACATTGAAGACGAAACCCTGTGGACCTTTTTTCAAGACTGCGGGAAGATCGTGGATGTGCGAGTCATCCGAGACAGAGCCACCGGCCAGGGAAAAGGTTTTGGTTATGTTAACTTCGAGGTAATTGTACATGCTTTATTTTTTAAATAGCCATCTCATAAAATCTTATGAATTTTTTTCTTATAGAGTTCAGATGCTGTTGAATTAGCACTGAAACTGGACGGTTCAGCAGTTAGCGGGAGAGAGGTTAGGATACAGCGATGTTCGAAAAAACCGAAGCAAACAGAAAGCAAGTTCTCTAAAAAAGGAGCAGAAGTCCCTGATAAAGCTTTCCGAAGGCTGAAAGAGAAGAAGGCTACCGAGGCTCGTCAGAAGAAGAAGAAGGACCAAACGTGGACCGCTGCTCTGCGGAAGAAGTCGGAGAACAAGGCTGAGAAACCCGCGTTCGCGGGTGAAGCGGCCACAGAGAACGGGAAGGAAGTAAAGGTAAGTCTAAGCTACGGTTTTTAAAATCCATCGGGTGTAACGTTAAATTTGCTTTCATCAGGTCAAACGTCCTGCTAAAGCTGCAAAGAAGAATAAAGCTGAGCTGCAGAAGCAGATGATCGCAAAAAAATTAACCAACGTGTAAATTAGTATAATCAGACATGGGAATACAAGCTTACTGCTGCGTTTTTGTCTCTGTTTATTACTTATTAAACAACCATAACTGCATACCTATTAGCAAAATCAAAATTTTTCTTAATTAGTCAACAGGTTTGTGACCCTCCATTGTAGCTCGATCCTTCGGCGCTTCGATGGGCCACCATGACGGTCGTAAAGTTTTTGCCATGTGACCTTCGACTTCTAAAGCCTCGGCGAATAGTGCTTCTTCTATCCTGAGTGTGGCAATTCCGTGCTGCAGGTCGCTAGCGATCCCACGTACTTTCCCGGCACTCGCACCCGCTTTGGTCCGCACTGGCGATTCAGCTTTCGGCACCTGATTGGCTGGTAGTTTATGCTGAAAAACAAGGGGCATGATCCTCTTGCGGGTAACTCCGGTGTGATAGGTCCTCGCGGTGAGCTCTTGGCCCAGGTAGCAGCCTTTGTGGAAACTGACACCGTGCAGATAGTCACAGTTTGACTCGAGAGGAAACAGCTTGCTGGGTGGTAGTTCAGCTACCCCCTCGGCTATCCCGAGCTGATAACGATGAATAAGATATTTGTCGCTGGCAACTATCACGAGTTTGGAAAGATCCTGAGACCAGGGTACCAGATAACGCCAACCTAGCGCCGAGACTCGAGGATCGCGAGAAGCAGCCATCAGCTGCTCTTTCTCAACCGGGAAATCTGGCTGGCTACCAACCCATACTGCAACATCATCTAGTTTCTTTAAATCAATTTTCCGTCTAATTCTGTACATAGACATGTGTTTCAAGAGCGCTTCTGAGCATAACGCGTCACACTCGATAAAGTAATTGTCCGGGTTTTTGACGTCTCTGTAGACGATGGTGTCGTACAGGACTCGCCCTGCAGTGTTGAGAAACATGCAGTACATGCTGTCGTTCCCATCTTGCTCTAGATGGTGAATATCGTTGGTGATTAAACCCTGTAGGAAATTAGAGGCTTGATTGCCAGTCACACTGAGAACGCTTCGGTTTACAAGGTGACAGGCTTTGCCCGTATCACTCCACTTGCTAAAGCTTCGAAGGTGGCAAAGGTGGCGTGGTATTAAGCGGTTCCACATATTCTTCTTCCGAATTTTTAACTTAATATGACTTTTGGGGTAATTTAACGGGTAAAATTGAATTGAATCTGGCAATCGTTGTAAATGAATGGGCAAGTGCAAGGTTCCTGTTCCTAGACTACCAGGTTGTCTTGCTTGACAACTTGAGGGAGTACTCACAAGGGAGTACCCGGTAATCGGATTTGTTGCGACCCTGTAGACCACGCGCAAAATTGTCGGTATGCTTTGTCTACGGCTCTATTCAAGTCGTTTACACAAAAATCTGACAAAAACAACCATCTTGCTGAATTTTGACAACAACGCATGGGAAGTCGCTGCAGCTTCACTGTAGTAGGTTTTATATTTTTTCCAGTCGAAAAAAATTCTTTTGGAATTAATGAATTTAAACGAATCCGAACTACTCTCTCTCTACACATCTCGAATCTCTAACACATGTCGAACTTCTCTTGTGTCAGGTATCGTACTCTGCTTTACGCTGATAATTTTGGTATAGGTTTTATAATTTCCACTCGCAAAGTTTGCGTGCCGTTTCACCTCAAACTTAAAGAAAACCTGGCCGGCTCCCGGCTCACAACACTGCTCTTCTGTCATCCCGTTTTGCCCGAGTTTTTCCCCAACTTTGCACCGATGTTACGTAACACTTCTTTGCTTGACACATGCAGTATTTAGGTTTCTTAATAGTAGTTAGAAAACGCTTTAAGATGATATATAACAAGATTTCTTAGCACTTTAGAGATTTTAATTAAAAGGCGTCAAGAAAGCTTCCAAAACGTGTCGGTTTAACGAAATGTCGAATTCACGTGTCATATTAAAGGGCAAGAAATATCTTAGGTCAAAAGAATCAATCAGAAGATCTCTCACAAGAAATCAGAGAAGAATCAATCTCGGAAGAATCAGCTCAAATTTTTACCAGTTAATTTGATAAGCTGCAATATCGTGCGTGTATTACAACTACTCGCATTTTAATACATCAAAACTAAATGAAAAACGGGGATTTTAAGCTTTTTTGGCGCTTTTTAATTAAAATCTCTAAAGTGCTAGGAAACCTTGTTATTAATCGTCTTATAGCGTATTTAAGCTACTATTAAGAAACCTAAATACTTTATATGCCTAGCAAAGAAGTGTTGCGTAACATCGGTGCAAAGATGGGCAAAACGGGACTACAGAAGAGCATTGTTGTGAGTCGGGTGCCGGCCGATGTTTTGTCAAAGTTTAAGGTGACACGGCAAGCAGACTTTGTGAGTGGAAATTATAAGACTTATATCAAAATAATCAGCGTGAAGCAGAGTACGAAACGTGACACAAGAGAAGTTTGGGATGTGTTAGAGGTTTTTAAAACATGCGTGTAAACATAGGGGTGTGACAAACATGGTAGGATAGGATTTAGCAAAAAATACAAATTCTAATCTAAGACATCCCTCCGTGATGCAAGCAAGACTTCGCCTTCCTATTTTCAAGCATCCATGTCTCATGAATGACTTCAAACAAGAAGACGTAACGCCCAGACGTTATAAACTTTAGCATGATTACGGAAAGAGCGTTTCAACGCTCAGTTTTGGCTGAATTTTTCCAAAGCAGTGTTGCGTATCGGTGAAAATTTTTGTATTTGCTACCGTTACCGCTACTTTAGAAGCTGACAGCATGGAGCAGTGAACGAAAGGTCGCACAAGAGAAGTTTGGGATGTGTTAGAGATTTTTGAAACATGCGTGTAAACATAGGGGAGCGACACGCATGGAAGGTACGATTTTGCTAAAAATACAAATTCCGTTTTAAGACATCCCTAGTTAGGCAAGGAAGAGTTTACCTTCCAATTTGCAAGCATCCACCTTTCATAGAAACTCTAATAAAAACGTGAACACAAATTCATCAATTACATGTGTTTTCACTGTAATAAGTAAAGGAAAGAAGAAAACAGTGTGAATGGAACGCACAGATGTAGTTTAGTTTGTATATTCAACTTCATACAGGCGTTGACTTCCAGTCCTCTAGAGTTACACCCTCGAGTGTTCTTTTCGCCAAGTCCTCCAGTTCAACACTGTGAAACATGTGGGGTCCCATCTTTCTCCAATTTATGGCCGACGTAGATGGTGCCGGGACTGAGGGAACGAAGGACACGTCTGCCGTGTCGTACTGTTCGAAGATATCCATCGGTGTCCTGTAATTTTGAAACATCATCAGTGGTTGTTTAGAATTTATTGTAGAAATTTAAAGTGGACAGAACGCGAAAAGCGTAACTTACTTTTTAATGAAATCTATGCTGAGACTACCCTCGCCCTTTGACGGGCACTTGACGAGAATGAACGAGGCCAACTCCTTGACGACCGGGTGGTAATGTCTCTAAAAATTCAATACCGTTCGTTTCAACTGTCGTGTAAAATGAGAGGACGTAACATCAAAGTTTACGAGTTATCTTACGGTAAGCATGTGAAGTTCCCAGAGCGCCGTACTGCCCGCGTTGCAGTGCTCTGGTTCCTCGAGCTCGGGCAGG